>LZPO01034885.1:252899-266753 GCA_001675575.1 Neotoma lepida | reverse complement strand
CAGTACCAGCCCCGAGTCCCACCCTCGGGGACTCAGCCTCGCAGGCGTCGGTAGCCTACCGCGCCCCGCCTCGTCCCATTTCCTCCAGTCCTGACCTCCTCCGGAAGCCCCGCCCCTCACCTTGGCTCCGCCCCACAGCAGCCTTCCCATCTTAGGCTCCACCCCATCGACCCCTTCATCGCCGGGCTCCGCCCCGCGACTCCCCCTCCTGACTCCGCCCCTAGGTCTCCGCCTCCGCTCCGGACTCCGCCCCATGGCTCTAGGACCTCACCTGGCGGGCCACCAACTGTCCCTCCCCTAGTTTCACCCCACCGGCTCCTCCCCCTCGCCAGGCTCCGCCCCACCGGCTCCTCCCCTTGGCCTGGCCAAACGGTCTACCCTACCCTAGTTGGGTCTTCCTGGACTGTGCCTTTACGATGATTTGGGGGGATTTTTGTCTCTCATTCACTAGCCGGATCTGAAAGTTCCCTCAGGGCCTGCAGAAACTGCTAAACAGCGTCCTTAAAGCCTCGGCTTTTTGCCTGTGAAATGAATGAGAAGGGAAGATATGCAAACTGCCTTGACCCTAAAGAAGCCCTTTTCAGGGTGTGGACTTTCAGCCTCGCTNCCNAACAATTTCCCACGAGAACCTCCAGCTAAAAAGCTAAGGACAGCCAGGGCAACTTTTTTCGAAGTCTGTAAATAAAGGATCTATTGTCATTCTGCTCCACAGACGATTCAACCCACCCGTCTTTCAATATCGCTGTCAATAAATATTGAAAAATTTTTAAATTATTAATTTATAGCCATTTTTTATTGTTGAAAACAGTTTCAGTCTCAGCCAGGCAGTGGTGATCCCAGCACTCAGGAGGCAGAGGCAGGCAGATCGAGTTCTAGNCTAGCCTGGTCTACAGAGCTAGTTCCAGGACAGCCAAGGCTACACAAAGAAACCCTATATCAGGAAAAAAAAATAGTTCCAGTCTCTTGTGATTTCCATTTACTACTATGGCTGTAATCTTTAAGATAAAGTCACACTAATTTTGTTTTTTATTTCACAAGATTTTGACCACTAAGCTTTTCAGAAATAAAAAGAAAATATTTGTGGTCAAAAATACCTTAAAGTTTCATAAGCTTTAAGTGGCACATTTGATTTTTCAAATTACATAAGACATGAAACCTTGGTATAGTTGGACAACATTCAAACGTAATATAGTTTACCTCCCCCAATGTTTCACATACTGCATACATTTCATTTCCATGTTTACAAATGTGAAAGTGTCTCAAGAATGTTTTTCAATGTTTATGTCAGCATATCGTATGAATCACTAAGCATACTGGAGTCCTTGAGTGCTTCATCTCTTTACTGTTTTGCTTTTTTGTTTTTTGGCTTTTCAAGACTCGGTTTCTCTGTTGAGCCCCTGGCTGTCCTGGAAGTCACTCTGTAGACCAGGCTGACCTCCAACTCAGAGATCTACCTGACTTTGCCTCCCAAGGGATGGGATTAAAGGTGTGGGCCATGATACCCATCATAAAGTATCCTTCACTACTGTGCCAGTGGTTTGTTTCCCTACTCATGGACATTATTACTTTCCCCCCTCTTCCTCTGTGCTTTGGATAGATATGATTAATAGGTATTAGGTAGTGCAAACCCTTTACAAAAGGGTTTAAACAAAAGTCATTCTAATGACTGATACTTCGTTTACAGAAGTAGGTGGAAACTGAGTGTGTTAGGGTGTCCTGGGCCATCCAGACTTCTTTGTCATACTGCCTCATCGCCCTGGTCTGGAGTTTCCATCCTCAAGGTCATCAGAAGTTCCAGGATGGCTGCTGGTGCTCCAGCCATCAGATGACATTCCAATCAAAGGAAATGGGAAAGAAGCCAAGCTGAAGGGAGAATGCCTTTTGGTGGGACCAGCTTATTTTAAGCATCTTATTNGAGAATTCTGCACAGCACCTTTTCTGGTCTCATTGGCTGGAGTCTTCCTCTCTGAGAGGGGCTGAGGAATTGTCCTTTAGCTGGATTTGTTACTAGCCCAAATAAAATTAGGCTTGTTATGAAGGGAAAAGCATGAAGTGGAGGTTAAGGAAGCAGCTAACTAGCAATACGTGCCTTATTGACCTTCACTCTAAGGTCAAATGTGGTGTGCATTTATCCCACTGCAGTAGAGGCTGACATTTTCCATATTCATGCACGGATATGCATAAACACAAGGAAATTTTCTGTTGACATTGTGCAGAGACAACTCATAAGCAAAAAAGAGGAATTTTTTTTTCTTCTCTGAAATCATAGGGGAAATGTCATGAGCCTTGTCCCAGGGGCACATTGCTCCACCCAGTGGCTTGGAGCTCTGTCCTGGCACAGTCACGCTAAAAAACATGCACAGCTGTGGCTGATCATGTGCTCTGCTGGGCGGGGTCACCCTGGTCATTCATTCTGCCAACTGCCAAGGTAAGGTGAAAAAAACGCTGGGTTTCTTGGCCCACAGTATCTAGTTACAGAGAATAAAAGGTTTTTTTTTTTTTTAGTATTGTACTGCAATTGTTGAAACAAGTCAGAAGTTCCAGGGCTACTGACTGTCATCTGAGGAGGAAGCCCATCTGGCTCCCACTCCCCTGATGTGAAAACATCTGGAGCAACTATATTTTCAGCACTTTGAGACTTTAAGAGTATATTCTGGTGTTTTGGAANTTGGACCAGTTCAACTCTGAAGGACCTTATTTACCAATGGCTTGTTAGGCAGCTGAGACACACAGGAAGGTGAACCTGTAGTCCTCTATATTGTATCAGAGGCTTTGCACTAGCAGAGGAGATAAGCCATCTACCGTGAATTCCACACAGATTTCAGAAGGGATTAAAGGGATCGTGCCATAATAAGTGTCTGTACTTATTTCTTGTGTGTGTGTGTGTGTGTGTGTGTGTGTGTTATTCACATGAAGGCCAGAGGCTAACATCTAGTGTTTCCCTTCATCATTTTTCACCTTATACACTGAGACAGGGTCTTTTCTTTAAACCCGGACTTTGCCATTTCTGGCTAGTCAGCTTACTACAAAGATTCCCGTTTCTGTCTCCTGGAGGGCTGACCCATATTTGCTCAGCAAGTACTTTTCCCACTAAACCATCTTCCCAGCCCCAGCCTCTGTGTTTGTTTTGGTCCTAAAATCATTCAACTGTGGTCAAATAGCTAGTATAGCCATACGGACAGAAATCTGGGTCCACGAATACAGAACATGTTCTTCCCTGATGTCTTTCTTCTACCGTGGTACCATTTGGGTTAGCCAGTGAGGCTTTCAGCACAGTAACAACACTAAGAGCAATATAGAAATATAATTGCAAAATCTGGAGCCAGNAGCACTCAGATTGCACTGGAATCCAAACCAGGTCTAAGGAAGAGCAACANAGAACTGAAGAGGAAGGGCTGCTGTGGGATGGTCTTTCTGTGTGCTGTGAATATGTGTTGCTATGATTGGTTAATAAAGAAGCTGCTCTGGCCTATGGCAAGTCAGGTTATAGCCAGGTGGGAAATCCAAGAGAGAGACAGGAAGAAGAAAGGAGAGGCGGGAGAGATGCCAGCCCGCTGCTCAAGGAACAACATGCCAGCAGACTGGTAATGCCATAGCCATGTGGCAAAATATAGATTAAGAGAAATGGGTTAGTTTAAGATGATAGAGCTAGCTAGCAAGAAACTTAAGCCATTGGCCAAACAGTTTGTAATTAGTATAAGCCTCTGAGTGATTATTTTATTAAGGGTCTGTAGGACCATGGAGCTGGGTGGGACGGGAGAAACTTATGGCTACAAGGGGCCAGAAGTGAGATTGTGTTCATGGCCTAAATGAGGGGCCAGGCTCTGTGGTGCATACTCACCCCACCTCCAAGAGCATCTTGGGCTTAATGAGAGTATGAGCTTGGGCTCGTGCTGGCCTCTATTCTCCACAGGAAAGGAGGTGGAGTGATAGTTTCTAGCACTGCCTGAAACTTTGCATGAGCAACATCCAAAACATTTGAGAAACTGAATGGTACAGTCAATCAATGAGGCCTAAGACCTGGTGGGTAGGTCACTGGTGCCAAACATTAACTCTCTAACAATCAAATTGAGAGAAGGCCTGACCAATGAATGCCATCAACACTGGCTGATGACTATGCAAGGCATCNGATGTGGAAGAGAATAGATACCAGNTCTATTCTTCATAGCTTGACAGGGTTGTTGAGGGAGTTAGGCTTGTCGTCTCAAACAGCACGGCAATGGCCTCATCCACACTGGTCAGACAGCACAGTGGAAACAAGGGGGGAGACATGCCCAAGTGTATCTAAAGGTCCNGAGAAGCTCTGTGTGAGGCAGCAATAGCCCTACTTAATCTATAGGCACTAACCACTAGGTATCTTGGCCAGGAATAGTTAGCGTTAGCTGCCTGTGGTCCCTAAGTCCTGGGATTCAACTTTTCTCTTACTGACCAGTAGAGGAATAGGCTATGAAATTGTTGGCCTGTGCAAGCAACCTTATCCATACGGTACCCTGGGAGACACTTGGAGGAAATCTCTACTCTTAGATACTGGAAGCCAAATGCTCAGGCATTCCTGCCATGGATCACTGGGCCTGTGCACAGCTTCCTTGTTCACTACAGGAGAAGCAACAGGGAAGATGAGGGAGTGAAGGCCAAAGTTTTGCCCAGGTGTGACACTGGATAGGATCACAATGTGCCAGAGGGTTAGAGAATGCACCAAGTAGGGAGGGTGGCCTAGTCCATGGTGATTGTGCAACCCTAGCCAGTGAGGGGCTCTTATGCAGCATCAACTGTGATGAAAAAAGGGATGGGACCACATTCTTCAGTTGTAAATTGTTCTTCCCCAGGAGAGGTGTTGTTTATTGTTTTTAGGCTAGGTCTCACCTAGTCCAGGTTTGCTTTAAACTCCCTAAATAGCTGTAGATGATCTTGAACTCCTGCCTCTACCTCCCAAGTGCTAGTGTGCGCCACCACGCCTGGCCAAGAGCGATACTCTAAGGAAGAGAATGAACCGTGATGTCTGCAAATGTGTAAGAAAGATCAGCTGATATCACTGTCTGGGAGCACAAACAACACCAAGAAGCACAGCTCCAAAGGAAAACTATGGCCAACACTGCTCCTTACCGACCACTAGGTGGCACTGTGTACCACAGACAGCTTGGTTGCTAATCCACGAATCCTGGGATGTAACATGAAATTTGGGAATGAATGTTCAAAGTATATACAGGTGAATATTATTTCCCCTAAAAAGGAAATTCTGACACATTATAGTATTGACTAACCTTAACGACATTATGCTTAAGGAAATAAGACAAGCACAGAAGAACAGAGTACCTCAAATAATNAAGCTCATGGAAGAAGTTGGTGATGACCAGGGGACGAGGAGAGAGACTAGAGAGATGCTATTTCACTGGTAGAATGTCATGGAAGATGAAACATTTCTGAAGACAGATATTTCTGGGNACAATTCCTCCATAGTTACAGTAAGGCNAGAAAGAGCAGGAAACTTTAGGTTTGGTTCCAACTGCTTTGGTCTGCAAGTCACCTCTACTTTCCTAGCATTGGCCAGAATGCACCAAAACGAGTCTGCCCAACTTGNCCGAAAAACTTGGTATGCAGTACTCTATCTGATGCCCAATTTGTTCTGTGCTTTCACTGTACAAACAATAACTGGGGGGGCTTGCTTGTGAACTTGTCCTTCCTGACTTCTAATTCTTTATAGGCAAAGGCTGCCTATTACAACCTATTCTTTAAGCTCAGTGCCTTGAACAGGGGCTGGCACAGAGTAGAGGCCGTGAGCAAACAATGGCAGAAGGAAAAACATAACCCAAAAGACAGGTAAAGGTGGAGTCTGGTAAGATCAGTTTAGGAAGAGTGGCACTACCTGAAAAATGAAGCCGAGAAGGCCAAAAATTTAGCCTACCAAATTGCACAGCTAAACCGAATTCCATGATACAAACCAAGTGGGGGCAGTCTATGTGCAATATACTGGGGACAAGAGGCTCTAGTAACAACAGAAGAAAAGGGAACTTGGACTCCAGGGGCAACAACTATGTTTGGGAAAATACTCTGATCCCACAGCTTCCTGGAATAAAGTGAGCACAGGGGAAAAGGTTTGACTTCTCTTTGGCTTTTTAAATTTTAGGAATTTTTATTCATGTATTTAGTGTGTGTGTACGAATTTGTGTGAATGCCACTGTGTAGTGGCCAGAGGACAATTTGTAGGAGATGATTCTTTCTCCATGCAGGTGCAAGGGACTAACATCAAGTTGTTGGGCTTCCTGGAAGGTACCTTTGACTGCTAAGCCATTTCGCTGGCCCCTTTCTTAAGGTCTTAGAGCTAAGGAAATTTTTCCTTAGACTAGCTGCTATTCATGGGTTAGCATGGCAAGAGTCTGCTCTGCTTTTCCCTTGTAAAAAAAATACGAAGGAATACCTTACAGAACCACTACTTGTTTGGAGAGCCATTGGTTTTACTGGTTTCAGTTTAGAGAAAATCAGTTCACCTAGAATCTAGACTATCTGTAAGGGCACTTTTTGGTTATGAGTAGGATGACTCTCCATCCAGGTTTGTTTCTGTTGTTCCTCATTAACTTATTAATAACTTGTCTCATACTCTGTAGACTACTGGGGTTTGGACAATAAATCTGAAGGTCACCCAACTTATAAATAACATTTATAACTGACTGTGGAGGTCCTAGGAAGAGACAGAGGAACAAACATTTCCATTGGCTGAGCACACCCAGCTGTGCTGTGCTTGGGCACCAGCAGAAGGCTTCATGACTGTTCAGAGGAGAGTGCTTTGCTGGGAACAGGCCCAGGTGTTCCAGGCGTTTCCTGCACACAAGGCCTGAAGGAAGAAACGGGGTGGCCGGTAGGGGTGCAGGACCACCTCTTCTAGCCATCTGCTGTGGTCAGGAGCTTAAGGAAGTCACTTAGTCCACTTGGCCACAGGGCCCGATGGCACAGGCCTGGCAACCCAACTACTTGAGAAGCTGAGGGAGAAGGATCAGAAGTTCAAAGCCTGCCTGGGCAATTTAATCAGACCCTGTTTCCAAAATTAATAAATAAAAGTTAAATTAATAAATAAAGCTACAGTAGTTCAAGGCCCTAGGTTTAATCTCTAGATATGGGGCGGGAGCCATCTGGGCCACCAGTTTCCCAGCCTGTAACCCTGAGATAACAGTGTTTACCTCCAGAGACAGGCTCGTTACTTAACAATGGCTACTATTATTCCATTATATAGATGGAGCCAGGAAGGGGCAAATTGCTGACCAAGGCACATACTAATTCTAGCCAGCTGGAACCANGTCACCATACACTACCTGACTTGGAGAGAGAACTTGCCCAAGGTCACACAACTCCTGATCGGCTGAGGGGGAAGACCAAGCCCAGGAAGGGTCTGTCTCTGCGCCCCACTCGCTGTGGGGACTTGAGGGTGACCAGCACTCCTGTTCTTTCACTGCTTCACAGAAACCTACCCAAAGGAGGGGGTCGAACACAACAAAGGGCGGGGGAGGGCTTACAAAAGTCATCGAATCTCAGAGATTCGAACTGGAATCCGGGGCAAAAAAACAGGGGAGAGTGAGTGGCCTCCTCCTCAAGAAAGCAAAACAGATCACCTTTTACACTCGCTCCCTCGCCGGGGAGGAAGCACCAAGCCCCAAGGCTGGCTGAGAGCTTACGTAAGGCCACTCGCGGCTGCGCCCCGGTGTCCCCAGGGTGTGCGCAGCGCCAGAAAGCGGAGCGAGGGCGGGCCTTCCCCACCACACGCGCTTCCCAGCCTCTCTGGACTCAGGGACCACCGGCCTCAGGGTTGCAGCGTCGGGGCTGGGCGCGGCGTCCTCCTACGGCCCCCAGCTTCCCGGGGGAGGAGCAGCGCATCGCGCAAGCATCCGGGATCGGCGGAGGGGGCGGGAGGAAGGGCAAGAGGAGGAAGCGGGATTTAAACGAAAGGCGGTGACGCCACACAAAAGATTCCTATAGGCTCCGGGGAGGTTACGGCCGAGGTGGCGGCGGCGGCGAGCCGGGGGCGAGGCGGACGCGAGGAGGCGAAAGCCGCAGCCGCGCGCGGGCAGGCGGGTGTCCCCTGGCCTGCGGTCTCCGCCCTTCCTTTCAGTTGCTCGGAGGTCGCTCGGAAGTTGCTGGTTGACAAACATGGCAGGAGTCGGGGCCCCGGTCTGCCGCCGCGGAGCCGCGCGCACCTTCTGAGCCGACTACCCTGGGGCGTCGGATGCGCGGGGCCCGTGGGTTCTGCGGGGAAACAGGGATGGAGTCATCACGACAGCCGGTCGCCGGGCGCGGGCCATTCAGGCGGGGACGGCGTGCCGCCGCGGCGCCGGGCCGCGCACTCTGAACCGCCAGGCGGGAAGGCGCGGCCGCCCAGCGCCCTGTGTTGCAGCCTCCCGCCCGACTGACTACGCTCTGCCGCCACAGAGCCAGCCACGCCCTCGGCCCTGCGGCCGCCCAGCGCCCAAAGAGCCGGAGCAGGAGATGCGGCCGCTCGCCCCCGCTCGTCTGCTCCGGCCGCCGTCGCCAGCCGGTGCCGCCTGGAGGGGTCGCCGCGCCTGAAGCCCACGTGCGCCGCAGAGCCCGATCGCCGCAGCGCAGCGGCTGACAGCAAAGCCTGCAGGGGCCGCCGCCCGCGCTCCTCCAGGAGCAGAGGATTTTGATTTCAAAGGAAGGAAGGAAGGAAGGACAACTCCCAGCCTCCCCGTCCCGCCCTCTCCGCTCCGGCGGCCCGGCCGGCCATGCCCAGGAAGGCGGCGACAGCCCGGCAGCGGGGACTTTTCTGGTAGGCTCGTGGCGAGGGGCGCGGACTGGGAGTCTGCCGTGCCCCAGCTCACGGTTCCAGCGAGCGTGCACAGCGCCCCGAAGAACTTGCCGCGGGCTTGGGCCCGCCCCGCGACGCCCGGCCCTCCGGCCGCCGCCACCCCGATCTCTGTGCCCGCCGCGGTGGGTGGCATGATGGTGCGCGGAAGGCAGCGCGGCCCTGGCCAGCTGAGTCGCGGCGGCGGTGGTAGCGGGCTCCCCAGCGGCATGCCAGTGCCCCCTGGGCGCGATGGCTAGCGGCAGCGCCGGGAAACCCACTGGCGAGGCGGCTTCTCCGGCTCCTGGGAGCGCCGTCGGCGGGGTCAGCTCACAGCCACGGAAGAGGCTGGTGTCTATCTGTGATCACTGCAAGGGCAAGATGCAGTTGGTGGCCGACCTGCTGCTGCTGTCTAGTGAGGCGCGGCCGGTGCTCTTCGAAGGCCCCGCCTCCCCTGGCGCTGGCGCGGAGTCCTTCGAGCAGTGCCGGGACACCATCATCGCGCGCACCAAGGGGCTGTCCATNCTCACCCACGACGTGCAGAGCCAGCTCAACATGGGCCGCTTCGGAGAGGCAGGGGACAGTCTCGTGGAACTGGGCGATCTGGTGGTGTCGCTGACCGAGTGTTCTGCACATGCGGCCTACCTGGCGGCCGTGGCCACGCCGGGCGCTCAACCTGCACAACCTGGCCTTGTGGACCGCTACCGTGTGACACGCTGCCGCCACGAGGTGGAGCAGGGCTGTGCTGTGCTTCGAGCCACCCCGCTGGCCGACATGACCCCACAGCTGCTGCTGGAGGTGTCGCAGGGCCTGTCTCGCAACCTCAAGTTCCTGACGGACGCGTGCGCCCTGGCCAGTGACAAGTCACGGGACCGCTTCTCGCGCGAGCAGTTCAAGCTGGGCGTCAAGTGCATGAGCACCAGTGCATCCGCGCTGCTGGCATGTGTGCGCGAGGTGAAGGCGGCGCCCAGCGAGCTGGCCCGCAGCCGCTGCGCACTCTTCAGCGGGCCCTTGGTGCAGGCGGTGAGCGCTCTGGTGGGCTTTGCTACGGAGCCTCAATTCCTGGGTCGTGCAGCAGCTGTGAGCGCTGAAGGCAAGGCGGTGCAGACCGCCATCCTGGGAGGCGCCATGAGTGTGGTGTCGGCCTGCGTGCTCTTGACCCAGTGCCTCAGGGATCTGGCGCAGCACCCCGATGGGGGCGCCAAGATGTCGGACCACAGGGAGAGGCTGAGGAACTCAGCCTGCGCCGTGTCTGAAGGCTGCACCCTGCTATCTCAGGCTTTAAGGGAAAGGTCTTCACCCAGGACTTTACCGCCAGTGAATTCCAATTCTGTGAATTAGCACCCCACCCCATCCCCCATACCCCTTTTCCACCCCAGGCTAAAGGAAGACACTCCTCCCCTCTCCATTTATACCAAAGAAATCATAGGTGACTCCCCCTTCCCCATGTTAAATGCTCAAGAGGAATTTTCCAGAACGCAGGGCCATGCACACAACTTAACATGTACACAGAGGGCCCAGGTGTCTACCAGCCCACTGTAGGGACTCAGATACAGAAGATGGGTAGGAAGTCTGCTGGCTGCAGGATTATCCTCCCCACTCCAACCCCTCAACTCAATTACTAATTGGGCAGGAAAGAGGTCATGGGTTCATTTCTTTCTTCTTTTTAATTAAAAGAAAGGTTACCTCAGTTTTCACTCCTTAGACATGGATGTAGCTACCTTTTTGTATGTNGTTATTTTCGTTGAATTAGAGTATACATGGTGTGATAAGAGTATGACTTTGCCATGTGATTTGCAAGTGGGGGGAAAGCTACTGTGAGCGTGTGTTTTTTATTTTTTAATTTACACTATAGAGTGATTTTTTTCCCCCAATGTCAAGTTTTTACCCTGCATGTACTGGAGTATTTATTTCATCTATTAAATTGTTATGTTTCTCAGATGGCTTTTNGCAGTTGCTGTATTTTCACTAACTGTGCATGCTGCCGGTCATCTGTGGGAAGGGGCTNCAGGGAAAAGNTTTGCTTCAGTTGGCAAGGGAATCCCCAGTGCCCAACCCTTTCCACTTTTTCCTCAAGAATTACTTTTCTGAGCATCCTAGCATCNCAGAAAGACGAATGGATGTGATCTGTTTCTAAAGGCAGGCAACNTGTGATTGGATTATGCAGTGCTTGGGAGTGGACTGTTAGTGGGGGTTTTGTCTTCCTTCTAGTTCTGCTGGAAAGTAATTTAGCTGTCTTTGTCTTCACTNATCTCACTATCATGAGCCACGATTCAGACTGGCTGAAGTCTGATTTGTGCTCTTTGCCTGTCATTCTCAGATAAAAGCACTTCCTAATCCTGTGTGGGCTACAGCCTTGCCAGCTCACAGGATTTCTGCGTGGGACTCAACAGCACTGTGTATCAACTGAGCGGGTTTAGCATCTTTGGTGAGGAGGCTAGGCCTTACTCAGAAATCTCTGTGGCTNTAGGTTCTTCTAGACTGTTTGATAGAAGAGGATGGCTCCTGGAGAGTGTAAGAACTTTCTGGAGCATCACTGCCGGGCAGAGGGCTTGTTTTTGTGACCTTGATCCAAATGGTTGATTGTGTACTGAAAGAATACTTTGTTGATTGAAATTATGTCATGGTGGTTTGTCTTTTCTGTAGACATATAAAGGAATTGGGGACAGGGAGTTGTAAGGGAATGTATAGTTAGCTGAAGACACTGTTGAATAGTTTCATTATTAAAAGAAAGACAAATTTATTTACAGCCTTGAAGCCTGGAAGAGCCACATGGGCAAAAAGGCTCCTACAGGCTATAAGTGTATCATTTACNTTTTTCTTGGGATTTATTGTACTTAAACCTTGGTGATGCCCACAAATCTGAAAAGTTTTCACTATGAAGTATCAGCATGAAGAGAGTCATACTGACTGACTTGCTTGAATAGCTGAAAGACTATGAAATTTAACTTGTAAAATTATCCTCTCTCACACTCTTAGAAAAANATGTTAAAATAAGAGGGTATATCCATTTCATTTACAGTGGGCAGGGAAAGCCTCCCATGGTGGCTCACACCAGTAATTCCACCACTTAGGAAGCTGAAACAGGAGCATTGCTGTGAGTTTGAGGCCAGCATGGGCTGCCTCAAACAAAAAAATACACATTAGGAATTTAAAAAATGATCAAAAGAACAGTCATTTTCTCTGTCAGGTCCTGGAAGAGTTAAACTGTTAAAGTAAAATNGAATGACCTTGAGTGGATTCATTCCCCTGCTGATAAAGTTTAGTCTAGATCAGCTTCAGGGAGATTAGGGAGGGGGGATACCAAAGAAAATCCTAAATGCATATGGAAATTATTTCTATTTATTGGATTTACAAAATAATGATAAAATCTAAATTTTGTATAGTTCCTTCAGTCTATATATTACAGAGTAAACTCAAAGGAAATAAGAGCCAGAAACCTGTGAATTTGGTAATTAAGAAAAAAGAATTGCCAACTTATTCTTGGACTCACTCCTTAAAGAAGTAATTTCAAAGATCATGCACACCAAAAAGAAGAAAAGACTTGCCTTATCTCCTTGCATGACATTANCTAGCTAGTCTCCACNTTAAATTTGACACTGCTCTTTCTCACAGACAAGTGACAAGTGCTTTCAATGCTCATGTGTATTTCAAGGTTTTGGCATGTAATGTTAAAAATCTCTGTCCCGAAGAAAAGTGACATTTTTTTCTCTTCTGTTTATGAGGCTCGGGGTTTGTCCAACAGCAGGTGTCTTGAAATGAGAGCCAGTGTGAGGAGCACACAGCATCGTCGGGGTGTTTGTGTGTGTGTGTGTGTGTGTGTGCGCACACGCAGTGTTTGATTGGCCAAGGGACTTGGGCACAGGTCATTGGAACTTTCTTCCAATGTACTGGTTGCCAAACCTCTCTTTTAAATAGTCCCTGACTTTTTTAAAAAAAGAAGTACATCAACCTATTTCATAATAGGGTGTAATGAGGTCAGCAGAGTTACTGGTTCCAGGAATAAAATCAGAATGGCCTGCTTTCACTTTTCTTTTCCTTTTTAATATGTAAATTAGACCTCCCTACTATTAACTTCCAGTCCATCCATGGGTNCTTCTGACTTCCCAGGTCAGGGTTTGTAAGTCAAGCTTAAAGCTTCTGTCNTTTCTGACCTGAGATGTCAAGAACCTTCTTAGGAATGCTAAGGAGAGAAAGGAAAAACAGCTAAGTTCCCCAAACAAAAGCCATTATCTATGACAGTCAACCAAGGAAATGGGACAAAACAGGCTTCCAAGCATTACCAGGGTGGGAAAAAAATCACAACAAGCCTTTCTTTGGTTGTTTAAAGTTTGGCCTTTCTTATTCTGAGTTCTTGGTAAGAATGTGAAATTGTGTGTGTGTGTGGGGGGGGGTCTGTCTGTCTCCCAGCCCCTGTGATCTTTATAATTTTGGGAGCATCAGTTGATGGCTGAGTAGTGGTTCTTTTACACTTTCCTTTTTAAATTAAACTGGTGTGGGGGATCTGAGCTATTTGGCAGTTTGAGACAGCTAATTTTAACAGACACCTGTTTTTCTGAATGAGTGTGCCTGGTGAACAGGCAGAATAGCAGGGGTTTGACAGAGGACCTCCAGAGTTACTGACCAAACAGTGCACGGAGACTGAGAGGACTTGGAGAAGAGATCCACAGACTTAGCACATTTGCATGGGTCTGGGCCTGGCTTGACCTTTGGCTCCAGTAACTAAGAGTTCTTAGGGAGGCCTGGGTCTTAAGGGTGGACACAGACACTTGTGCTCCAGGCAGATCCTCTTAGGGTTTACTCATTTATTTACTTTGCATATGTGTGACTAATTGGTCCATTTTGCTTAAGCAAAGTTTCTGTGAGTAAACTGCTTCCCCCACAATGATAAAAGGCTCAAAAGATGAAGTTGTCTATTTACAACCAGGAAAAACCACCTTAGCATGGACATCTGTGATTGGGGTCAATTTAATAAGGCTATGAACCCATTAAGGTCAGAGGCTATAATGCCTGGCATATAGTTATTTTGGTTTTGGTTTTGAAATGAAACTAAATGAAATAAAATG
>LZPO01034885.1:231576-251948 GCA_001675575.1 Neotoma lepida | reverse complement strand
TGTCAGATGCTCTGGAACTGGAGTTATGGATGGTTGTGAGTCACCAGGTGGATGCTGGGAACCAAACCTGGGTCACCTGTGAGAGCAACAAGTGTCCTTAAACTGCTGAGCCCTCTCTCTAGCCCTGGCTACTGAGTTTATAAAACATTTCGTACTCACAAGCAGGTTATGTGCAAACCTATTTCAAAGTGTGCTTTAGGAAGTTGGACTGTATTACATGATATGCTCAGAAGAGAGAGATCTTTAAGGGTCATCAGCCTTAAGAGCTGGAGTTGCCTTTTAAAAGAGTCTCACTACTCATGGGACAGTGGCGGGAGTGGGGACCAGGACCAGAAGCTGCCACTCACATTATCCATTACTCAGACAGTACACAGGATCTCAGCCATACCCTGGTCCCAGCCCTGCCTGGTCTTTGGCAACTTATCCAGGGGGTCCTGGTCTCATTAACCCTAGGGTGGTTCTGTGGTGGGATGAGGTAGCCATGACTGTGTCCTGGCTTTATTTTGAACTTTGGGAACTGGAGCATTTGTTATGCTTATTTGAGCCTCTTTAGTTTACAGACCACTTTCACTCATAATATGNCCTTGAGTCCCTAGAACACTCTTGGGAGGACGTAGATATTACTCACTGTGTCTGTCTTCCAAACATTTGTGCCTCTGTTTTCCCGTTGTAAAAACTAAAGCAAATATTTACAGTGAACTCCATGAAGCGGAAGGNCTCGTGACGGGCTCCTTCGGAATAGTCCCATCTACTTCATGGAGTCATGTGACTGAGTGTTAGGTTCACAACAGTTTCCATTGACACTCTTGCCTTAACTTCCAGGGCTTGGACACAGCAAGTGCATTGATGCTTTGTTCTCCATCCTCCAAGAAGTATTCTGTGTGCTTCAGACCTGCAATCCAGATTCTCTACAACATTGTCTTAAAATTTTAAGGAGTGTTTAAACCACCACCCGGACATTTTGGGCTTNAGGGAAGATTTAGATGTTAAATATGAATTTTTAGCATAATGTAAAAATGTATCCAGTTGCTGGTTTTAAACTATGACTTAAATTGGATTTATAAGATTTAATTTGTGTGTGTGTGTGTGTGTGTGTGTGTGTGTGTGTGTGTACACGTCACAGAAAGTCAGCAGACAGTCTTTAGGAATCACTTCTTTCCTTCCCCCTTTATGTGGGATCTGGGTATCGAATTTGGGTTCTCAGGCTTGCTCAGTCTTATCTGCTAAGCCACCTCACTGACCCAATTTTAAAGGTGTAGCACACATGTATCCTGACTCAGCTAAAGAAAGGACAGGAGACTTAGTTAATCCTGTTTTCGAGGAAGGGAAATTCATTTGGGGTCCATCCAACATAAGCATGTCACCTCTCTAAACGACTGAAGTTGAAATGTGTTATGCACGCACAAATCACTTCAGAATTTGTTCAAACTAGCCCAGGTTATTACCAGCTAATTCATTAATTTTGCTGGGGCGGGATGGACCCAGGACCTTGTGCATGCTAAGCAAATGCTCTATCACTGAGCTACACCCCCAACCTGCCTAAATTTCAGATGGTATTTAAGCAAATACTGATCAAGCAAAAACGCCATTCGTCAGTTACCTTGGCTCTGCTGTCAGAACACAAAGGAGGTCTGGATTGATGGCAAACCTGGAGAAGCTGGAGAGAGCCACTGGAGGAAACCCAGGACAGCTTTACTGACACATCCTTTTCCTTTCCCGTTTTCTTTTTGGGTGACCATCAGATTCCCGCTGTAAAAATCAACTGGCTAAGAGCCAAATGTGGTGGTAAATACCTGTAATTCTAGTGCTTGGGAGGTGGAGGCAGGAGGGCCAGTATCTTGGCCTATCCTGGGCTATCCTGGGCTACTTGAGACTGTGCGTCAAAAAAAAAATGCCCAAAATGAAAAATTGGTAAGTAAATAATAAGATTGATTAGCAAGTCATGCCAGCATCTTCNTTTGGGTAGAATTTTGGTGTACAGATTATTCTAAAAGGCTCCCTGGCAGCCAAGTTCCTTCGCATTCCATGTTAAACACATGTAGGACTAATTTTCAAAATAGATAGTTAAAGCTGTACGCTGTATGTGGTGGTGCATGACTGTTAACCTAGCACTTGGGAGACCCAGGCAGGGGAATCAGAAGTTCAAGGCCAGCCTCAGTACAGCCTGGGCCAGATGAAACTGTGCCCCCCCCAAAAAAAAGCAATAGGCAAAAAATTTCCACAAGGGCTGGAGAGATGACTCAATAGTTCAAAGCACTGGCTGCTTTTCCAGAGGACCTGAGTTCAGTTCCCAGCATCCACATGGTGGGTTANAACCGTCTGTAACTCCAGTTCCTCTTCTGCCCTCCAAGGGCACCAGGCATGCACAGACATATATGCAGGCATAACAACCATAGACATAAAGCAAAAATAACAACAACAAAAATCCCACAAAGTATAGTTAAAATGGTCTGTTGGACCAACTGGAATTGTTCTTCTCTATTGCAATTTCTACCTTATACATTTTTTTTTGTATTTGTGTGTGTGTGTGTACGAATAGTGACAAACTCCACGAAGAGGACATAATGAGCCTACTGGCAGTTGTGAAGATACCGATACTGGAGTTTCCAGGGTCCTAAGTAAAGACTCATGCAGTTGACTGTACAGTGAGGACACTGAAATAGTCAGTGGGTGCTGGGAACACAAAGATGAGATGCTGGTCATGTAGTGCAGTTGACAGAGGTGAGGCAGATCACAGGAGACCAATTTAAGCACCTTAACCCGTGTTCCTAAGGATCTTCTGCTCGAGCCCTTCGCTATCTCCAGCCTCCATAGTCCCCTGTTTAAGTCAATTTGGCTATGTTAACCTGCCGAAGAGGGGAATGGTACTAGCCAGAACTGATTTCCATACTCTCCTTGCCATGTTGACCACATGGAAGTGGAAATTTCATGATTTGTTTTCTGTCCAGCTGAAGGGTGGTTTTCTAGAGAGAGCATTGGTATCTTAAAGAACAAGGTTCATTCCAAGGCTCNGGTATCATTTTCTTTTATGCTCTAATTTCCAGATTGTGTTAATGTGTGGTGTAAGGCTCTTTCTAGACTGGGTGTGCTCTGCAGAGAGCAGAACCTCTTTTCCACTCGATGCTAGCCTGATCTTAGAGCAGGTGGTTCTGGTAGGACACCCTTACCTACAGATAGCTCCTGAGTCTGGCTGCCTTTTTAGATCACCAAGAGCTGGAGGCAATAGAGGCTGGGAGGGTGAGGGCTTGCTGATGGAGTGGGAGCCTTTCAAGGAGACCAGCATGTCTCTTTCGTCTTCATCATCCTTGGGTGCCATCTGGATGCTCAGAAGCTGCCTATCGAAAGGGAAGTAGTAGTTGGCACTGTTCCACCTTCACATCGCTCAGCTCTCACAGCCGCTTTGAAGGACAGAGAGTTGCTTCAGATGAGGATGCTCAATTGAACTGCTTGCCCAGGTCACAAGCTGCTAAGGAGGAACAGAAAAATATGAACCATAGGCTGTCTCTGACAGCCAAGCATTAGGGGTTACTTGGCTACATGAATGAGTGAATGTCTAACATGGAGTCCGTTTGGTCTTCTAGATAAAATGCTTCTGACCTAATTATTTCTTCACTTTACAGAGGGTAATTCCTNTGAGTTTTTTTCTGAGTCTCACGTTTGGTTGGAGCTTTCCTGGGCCACTGCAGAGCTCTGGCTAGAGCACCTGGTGATTGACTCAGNCGAAACAGATACAGGGAAGAGTGGGACATCTGTTGTAACATCCTGTGGGTTTTAGAGGGTGCCGGAGCAAAAGTGACTTCTGGCTTGTTCAGGAACCTTTNTGTCTCTAAGATGNAAATGTCTTTGTTGTTTACCCACTCCACAGTACTTCTCACAATCCTCCCACTGACTCGAGGACAAAAGCTGCATGCCCAGTTAAGACTTTTCCAGAAGGTTGAGTCTCATAGCTGCCTTCACAAACTATACCTGTGATACTGAGCTCCATGTGTCCTTGTTGTCTCTAAGTTGTTGCACAAGCTAAGCTTTTTTTCCTTGGACTGTCCGTCCCACATCCCTTTTCCCTCTGCCATNCCTCAACTCTGGTAGCAACCTCCCTGTGGGCCCCTGTAGTAGCCCAGACCAAGTTGTTGTAACTGTGTTTACTTGCCTTTGTTCNCATCAGGTAGTAACATCATCTTTTTTTGGTTTTGTTTGTTTGTTTGTTTTTCAAACACAGGGCTTGTTTTTTCAAACACAGGGTTTCTCTGCACAGCCCTGACTGTCCTGGAACTTGCTCTATAGACCAGGCTGGCTTCNAACTCACAGCAATCCTCCCTCTGCCTCCTGAAGTACTGGGATTAAAGGTGTGCCCATCAGGTGGTAGCATCATCTTTTCTTATAGTCACCTAACAGACATATTCAATAAACACATCTGCATTAACAAATGTAAGATTTGAATGTCTTATCAATCTTTCAAAGACAGAGTATGAAGAAGAAAATGTTTTATTAACCTCTTCTTCCAGGTCCCTTTAGTCAGTTATCAAAATCTTTTGAACCTTTATATTTTGTACTTTGTGTGGTCAACCCCCAGCCTCCTACTGCAGGCTTATGTTGGTTCTTTCCCANATATGAGGTTTCCTATGTGTAGCCACACCAGGCCCACTCTTATCCTCACCTCTCTTATCCATCAGTCATGCCTTTTGTACAGTAAATCTTGACCCTCATGGTAACTCCTGGCTGTCAAAATTTTTACACTTTCATTATCNGCAGCATGCCACTGGATAGNTCCCACAGAGAGCAAAGCCAAGCCATTATCATGGCCAAGGCCTCCTTTCCCTCTTCCAGACCAAGGCCTGGTTCTGGCAGGATGGGTCACAAGACATCCCACGCTCACTCTCATCCCTGTTTGTGCCTTACTTTGTTGGCTTCTCTGCAAAGTTTCTTTCCTATCCCTTTAAATAGTTGTGTGCAGATTGCTTCTTGGGTCCAAGGATGAGGACCATCAGTGAGCTGCAGGACAAGGCTGCATTAGCCTGCATGGGGATTTGTAGGCTTTCCAGAGGCTGAGGATGAAGTTCAGCTGGAAGAGTCCTTGCTTAGTCTGGTGATAGANACCTATAATCCCAGCACCGAGGAAGTAGGAAGATTAGGCATTCAAGATCATTCTTGGGTATTTAGTAAGTTGGAAGCCAGCCTGGGCTACACTAAACCCTGTCTCAAAATATAAAATCTTGAAAATTTTTTAAAATTATTTTATTGTTTTATATGTGTGAGTATTTTGCCTGAACGTATTTCTGTGCACCACATGGGTGTCCATGGAGGAGAGAGTTANATCCCGTGGAAATGGTTGTGACTCACCACGTGGGCACTGGGAACCAAACCCAAGTCCTAGGGAAGGGCAACCAGTGCTCTTAAGTGCTGAGACATCTCTCCAGCCCCCAGAAAAATAACATCTTTTAAGCTCCCCAGGAATTTGAGTGAACTCCAAGGAGACATAAGATGATTTATGTATGTAGACTGATCTCTCTCTTTCTCTCTCTCTCTCTCTTTTTTTGGCTTGTACATGAATAGTTCTTCTGGTGCCTTGGCTAAACTTGAACTGTGGACTGTGAGCCATAGGCCTACGTACCCACCTGGTGGTTTTTCTAGCTCTTCTCCTCAAGGGTCTAGAAACGATTTGCCACCCTGGGAAGCTGGTCTTTCCCACACACCCACAGAGAACCAGACTCCCCAGGGAGCCCTTGAAGCTGGCGTGAGAATTGAGTTCTGGCTTCTAGTCCTGTGATTGTTATAATCTAAAAATTACTCATGACTTTCCATAATCAGGTTCAGGTTGTGATAATGTATTTAAATCCGTTTCTGAAGTGAGCAGTGCTCAGTGACACACCACACACACACACACACACACACACACACACACACACACACACACACACACACACTCTGCCTTCCAGATCTAGACATCTCTAAATGGAGGAAGTGGCAGACTCAGGGGATAAAAAGTCCAAGTCACCAGGAAACTCAGGAAAAGCAAAAACCTCAGAGCAGCTGGGTATGGTGAAAAACATCTATAATCCCCATACTCAGGAGGCTGAGGCAGGAGGATAGCCAGTGTAAGGACAGCCTGGATTATACAGTGAGACTGTGTCCCAAAAAGACCAATCAGTCAACAAATAAAACAAAACAAACAAGCCTCACAAGATTCCAGATCACCAGTATGTTTGAGTTAGGGCCTTACCCTGACACGAAACATTATGTAGACCAGGCTGGTCTTGAACTCACAGAGATCCACTCACTTCTGCCTCTGCTAAGATTACAGGAATGCTCTATCATGTCTTGTAGGTTGACTGTTTTTGACTTTTTAAAAATATTTATTNCACTTTATGGAAGTTTTTCTTACAGATATGCATCTGCACCACATGCTTGCCTGGTGCCCATGGAGGTCAGAAGAAGGCATTGGATTCCCTGGACCTGGAGTTACAAGAGGGTTGTGAATTGCTGTATGGGTGATGGAAACTGAACCTGGGTCCTCTGCAAGAGCGATAAGTGCTCTCTCGCCCAAAGATGGCCTGTTTTTAAGAGCCAGAAAAATCAGGGATCTGATCCTGATCTCCCAGCATTGGGGGGTAGGGGTGGGGTGGAGGATACAGTGCACAGGAAATACAGCAATGTGAAGAGAAGCTGTGCATCTGTCTTGGGACATCTTACCCTCTCCCCAAACAGCCTTCAGGCTTTCTTTTAAAATTTTAAAATTTATTGCCGGGNGGTGGTGGCNCACGCCTTTAATCCCAGCACTCGGGAGGCAGAGGCAGGCGGATCTCTGTGAGTTCAAGGCCAGCCTGGGCTACCAAGNGAGTTCCAGGAAAGGCGCCAAAGCTACACAGAGAACCCCTGTCTCAAAAAACCAAAAAAAAAAAAATTTATTTATGTATGTATTTAGTGTGTGNGNGTGTGTGCGCGCGTGCGCTCGCACACACTAGTACCATGGCACACATGTAGAGATCAGAAGATACCTTTGGGAGTCTCTCTTTCCACCATGTGGGTCCTGGACTCAGAGGCAACAAGCACCTTCAACCCTGAGCCATCTCGCCGTCCCTACCCCTGATATGTCCTATCTTGGTCTTATGAAAAGCACTTAGATCCAGAAACTCNCCACTTCTTAAGAGAAGTTAGGAGACAATTTGATATAGGAACATTGATTTATTTACAATTTGGCCAAAGCAGGGAAAGAAAGACTCCTGAGTTCTCTGGCTTTTCTCCATAATGATAGAATTTTATAGGACTGATGAAAGAAAAGCATGTTAATTTAGACTGTCAGAACTACTTGAAGTCTCTTCCTGGGAGGCAAGTTCGGCCTCTGGCTGGCACCAGGACATCGGCCTATCCTTTCCCTCAGCATAGGATTCTGTGGAAATTTAACTCTTTGGGATTCTTTGAATAGCCTGACAGACAAAGGAAAGGGCACACAGCCTTTCTTTAGAGTGTCTTCTCNCCTGCCTGGGCCGCTGTGCTGAGATGATCTGTCCTCTGGGCTTGATGTAGCGGCTGTCATCTGATGTCAGAGAAGCCCTGGTTGCCACATGAGACCCACTACCTTCATAAAACTGAGCTTACTGGCATCCCCTCAAGGAAGGAGGATGTCTCATCGGTCCCCTCCACTCCAAGGATATGAAAACAGTTCGCAGATGATGGGGGCAAAGGAGACTCCTTGGTGGTGTAGCTGTCCTTAAATAATCCCAATTAAACCCGTAGGTTCACCAAGCTGGACTTTGAATTGTTTCTTTGATGTGTCCCAGTCCTCCCTAGCTACAGTGAATAGAAATAGACTCCCTAGGGAGAGTCATGCATCAGTGCTAGTCTCTGGAGACCATGCACAGCAGCCAAAGGCAAGCCCACCGAGCTCATCACCCTGCCTCTCATTTCCCTGAGGGAAGCCCAAACTTAGCTCCGTACCTCACTCCTGTCCCAGGGCTCTGTCTGTANATTCAAGATCGTCTTCCCTGCCAGCCTAAATCTACATTTAGGCTGACAGTTTCTAGAAACTTCCTTGGGGCTGAGCACCAGTGATGCAAATGCAAGGCCCATTTCCTGCGCTTACTGGAATCGCTGGTGCTGGAATATAACTTGCTTTCCAGCACAGACTACTAACACCNGAAGTCCTGCAAGGCTCAGGAATAAGTCTCTTGGGTCTTCGTTCTATTGAGACAGGGTCTCTCTATATAGCCCTGGGTGTCCTTTACCTCAGAGATCACCTATCTCTGCCTCCTACGTGCTGTTATTAAAGGCATACACCATCATGCCTGATGTTTTGGCAAGTCTGTGGGTTTTTGGAGGGGCCATATATACTGGGACAGAACCCTCTGTCCAGTGTCCTTTGAATCACCTCACTGGGCTCCGTCTTTATCCTTATCATTTCTTGTCTTTCCCAGCCCCAGCCCATACCCCACCCCAACCCAGGAGGAAGGATGTCACAGGAGGCTCCCAGACAACTCATACAATGCATAACTGAAATTGGCAGAAGTTGCTGAGATTGTTGGTGGTGGCTTGCTCTCAGGGACAGAAAGATGCTTTGTGCCCTTTCAGAGGGAAAAGGGGGTCGTGTTGGTGTTGTGTGACTTTGCCTGGGGAGACATGAACAGATGTCTGTTCATCCCAGATAGAGAATTTGATGGCAGACCAAAGGAGCAATGCCACCCAAGCCATTGGTTTACCAATGAGTTTATGAGCTCATGATGAAGGGTTTATAGAATGTGAGTGACCCCAGAATAGCTGCATCACTGAAAAGTCCCATCTCAGCATGCGTGATGATCTCACAGAAACTGCGACATGGAACCCCACTTTCAGTTAACCTTTCATCTTTTGGGGGGTTCAAGACAGGGTTTCTCTGTGTATTGTTGGCTGTCCTGGAACTCACTCTGTAGACCAGGCTGGCCTTGAACTCAGAGATTTGCCTGCCTGTGCTGGGATTAAAGGTGTGCACCACCACCACCCAGCAACCTTCCATCTCTTAAACACAGAGCACTTCCCAAGACCACATGCAGTGGGAGGGACAGGAAGGATAAGAGACTAGAATCCCAAGTGAGGTCCTATGACTGTCTCCACTTCTCCTACTAGAGAATAGTAACAGTCTCATTACTTTTGCTATAGACCTAGAATCTCACTGTGTTCTGCTTATTTTGTTGCCATGACTACTGGGCCAGGCATACTACAGGTCACCACAACAACCTGAGCTCCACGATGGTGAGGATTGTAGCAGACTTATGTGGGGAGGAAATAGCTTTACTCCCACAGCTGGGGAGGGTGATGCAGGGTCAGCTGGGCATGGATATTGATAGCCACCGGCCCTGGCTGGTTTTTTTCCTTAATGTTGAAGATTTGANAAATAGGTGACTTCTGTGGAGATGAGCCAGCTGATGAAGCCTGCATGGAACGGCCACACAGATTTGTAGTATGCAACTATGTGCTGCTGAAGGTGACAGCAATGCTTAGAAGATTTACCCTCTGGTTCAATTTGGAAGCCTTTGGATGTTACATAGTGTTCTGGGAAATGGGAAGTTAGCCCTAATTGCCACCTAGAACAGTGGTTCCAAGATGTTGGCTGCAGAGCAGAGCCTAACCATGACAAAGATCTCATGTCTGGGCGAAATGGAAAAGAACATCGTGAAATGTTAGCAGCTGCTATAATGGACTTAAGTAGTTCCATGAGCTTCTTTTTCTTCTAAGAGTATATCCTTTCCCCATCTTTCATGAGAACTTATCTCATGGAAATAATGACAGTAATTGTCATTTGTAAAAACTGCTCTTGCTTAGGACAACAGCGACCTTGTTTGGTGCATTCAACATCTAAAGGAATATATTACTGTACACAGAAATCCTAAAGTTTGAGAACCACTGACCTCGTGTGTCCATGAAATATTCCAAGTCCTAGGTTTCTCCTCCTTAATGTATGATCAGTGCTATTGTGCTGACAGCTCTGCTGAGGATCAACACATCTACCAGTAGCCAAGGAGTTCCCTGCCCTTTTAGGGANCCTCCCTCAAGCAAAGTTGGAACCATGACCATAGCNCAGGCAAAGAATTTCAGGTTGAATCAGGGTGAAGTAAAGTTAGAGAGTTCATTGTAGAGACGATATTACACACTTTAGACTTAAGTGTGGGTTGGATGGGGGAAGCTTAGGAAAAGTACTGTACACATCCAGGCATGAATNCAGACTTCTCCAGAGAGTCATCTTAAGTATCTTTATAATGGCTGTATATATCTCTGTGTCATCCTAAGTTACGTTGTTTAAAGAATGTACTTTACAATATTTTAATGATTAAGTCAAGTTAAGCATGAGGTAAAAGGGGNGGGCACTCAGTACAAAATGGCTAGACATGTAATCCCAGGATGGACGGAGAAAGAGTCAGGAGGCATCCTTGGGGTTGCTGGCTAGCCAGCCTAGTCTAGTTGGTGAATGCCAGATTGCAGTGAGAGACCTTGTCCCTAAAAATAAGGTGGAGAGAGGAATGAGACGCTGGTGGTTGACCTATGGCCTTCACATGTATGCATGTGCACTCGTCTCCTCATACATATGTGAACATAAACACATACCCATATGTATAAAATAGATGATAAGGTTGCATTTTTAAAGGCTTGTTTATTTTCTTAAAGAATTTTTCTTATTTTTCATATATTCATATTTTCTTAAAGAATTTCCTTTTGAAATGAAATCAGGAGGTAGCTTTATGAAGCATGTTGTTTGCGATTGGTGTTGAGAGAAGATAGACAACACAGTGAAACTAGAGGGCACAAATAATGTGGACCCTCCCCTAAGTATGTTTGTCATCCTTGTTTGAGATGTCTGAAGACAAACACTATCTCTATAGGAGATTTTTGCCAGTGGCATTGAAGTTCATAGCCCCTCACTCATCAGGAAACACTGGCTGGATCCCAGGGTTGCAGTCTCCTTTTCNTTCCCAGGTCCCCTCAAATCTCTCTGCCTGTCTATCCTGACTCACTGTCACTGTTTTAAAGATTTAGTTATTTATTATTTATACACATATGTGCCTACAGATGCTTCTGTGCATCANGTGTGTGCAGGCACCTGAGAAAGACAGAAGAGGGCACTGGNTCCCCTGGAGCTGGAGTAACAGGTGGTCGTGAGCTGCCCGATGTCNGTGCTGAGAACTGAACCCAGGTCCTCTGCAAGAGCAAGAACCACACTTAACTGCCAAGCCATCCTTCCAGCCCCACCATCAGTGGTTTAAAAGATACATTCAGGGCTNGAGAGATGGCTCAGCGGTTAAGAGCATGACTGCCCTTCCAGAGGTCCTGAGTTCAATTCCACGAAACCACATGGTAGCTCACAACCATCTGTAATGAGACCTGGTGCCATATTCTGGCCTACAGGGACACATGTCAGCAGAACACTGTATACATAATAAATAAATAAATCTAAAAAAAAAGATACATTCCAAGGTGAATCCAAGCAAAGAATCATTTCCGAAGATCTGAAACATCACCACACCTAGCAATTTGTTTTACAGATCATTTTGTGATATCCTTTCCCTTAATATTGTCTTATTTTGTCAGAATGAACTTAAGTAAAATACAATTCCAAGGCTGAGAAGGTGGCTTAGTGGGTTGAGTGCTTGCTGCACACGTGAGGATACTGAGTTTTGATCTTGAGCACTCACATAAAAGCCAAGTACTGCAGTAGCAGTCTATAGACTAGTGCTGCAGGGAAGGGGAAGTGACAGAGGNACCCCAGGGGCCTCCTGGCCAGTCAATCTAGCTAATATGGTGAGCTCCAAGTCCATTGAGAGACCCTGTCTTCAAATATAAGGTGGAGAGTGATTGAAGCAGAACTGAACATGAACCTCTGGTCTCTACTTGTGAATGCATACATAGGTAAGCGTACCTAAATGCACATGTGCACACACATACAGACACCACCAACACACACAAACCCAATTCCACTCTGACTTCATGGACGTACTACAGTGCACTTAGTCATTACCTCTNAATGTCTTGTGGTTGTTTTCTGAATAATTAACAGATAGCGCTCATGTGGACACATCTCTATGGATGACTCATATTTTTGCCTCAGCACCTCCAAGTGCTGACATTACACGTGTTCCTGCCTATGATCAGCTGCTTAAAGAAAGTTACCCGTTCTGTACAGAGGCAGTCTTTGCCCTGAGTGGCAGATNTTTACTAAGCATCAGGTATTGGTGGGCAAACCATTGAACATGTTCTTGCCTTAAATAGCTTGGGGTCTAGGTGGGGAGTAAGACAGCTCCAATCCCAAAGAGAAAGAGAAGTGTTTTTCCTCTGAGTACTGTCACTGCTGAGAGACCTGCTTTGTGGGTACATGAGCCCCAAATTCAAGAACTTGGTGCTCTCTGCTGCCCTGTGTAACCTGGAGCCAGCTGTTGTACCTAGGTCTCAGCATCCTCATCCTTAAATGAGGTCACTGGACTAGGTTACTGTGAGTGGTACCACTTGTAACCCTTAAATAGTTGAAAAATTCTGGCGAAGCATGAATGTGCAGTTTCTTTTTTTAGGTATCTAATTATGTCTCAAAATCTGGGCCAACTTCTTCAGGGACTTCAGAAGGCATTGGGGACCCAGGGTCCATTTCTGTCCTGGGACTCCAGGATGGCACCTTTGTACCTGTCTCTTATACACATCTAGATGTGTATAAGAGCTAGGATTACAGGTGTTTGCCATCATGCCTGGCTCTGGGAAAGAGATTTTTAATGAGGAACAATTTCTTTGGGATTGTAAGTGAATATTAATGTTGACAATATAACTGTCATTGGCTGTGTATGAGGCGTCTCCAACCCATATATGCATTATTAAAACCATGGAAGGTGTTTTTGACCTATAGATAGAGAACTTGAAACTCAAAGAGGAGACNTGAGCTTTCATGCATGATGCCCAGGGAAAATAAGGCCATGGCCAAAAGTTCAAAGAAAAGCAAATTAAAGCAACTCTGGCCTTTTGAGTGTAGAGACAGAGGTCAATGTCCAATANAGGTNTCTGAGGGATGGATTTCTTTAGAAGGGTCATTGTNATAGTAAGAGTTTTCCAATCAGATGCTGTTNTTAATTCAGTTAGTATTATGTGACTCCGAGTGTGTGTTTGCCATAGTACATGTATGGGGTCAAAGGTGAACTTTTACAAAGTTGCTTGCTTTCTTCCACCATGGCATCTGAAGATTGAATTCAGGTTGTCTGACATAAATGACAAGTGCCCCCACCTCCCGAGCCGCCTCCGTGACCCAGATGCTGTGTTCTTAGGTTACAGTCGCCTTAGCCCCTTTCTTCACCTCTCCCTTATCCCATGGTGGGGTGCAGGAATAGCTTCCCTTTCTCTACAGATTAAAGAAATAAAAGACAGGAGAAGTTTAAAGGTCAAGCAAAGCCAAAATGTATGTAATATANGACAATTGTATTCGAGTTTAAAAGAAAAACCCCGGGGCAGACAGGCTGTAATCTCAACAGATGCCTGAGGAGGAGAATGGAGAAGAGATGGAGGAGAAAAACCATGCCTGTAGAGTTAAGCTAGCTTGGAGGTCAGCCACACGATGTACAAGCAGCCACATGGTGGGAAGGGAGGCTTTGGAGAAAGAATATGGAAGCCCAAAGTACGAAACCAAGAGCAAACATACCTGGCTGGGACTCAAGAGAGACAGAAGAAAGAAAATGGAAAAGTTGCATTTTTCTGAGTTAGGTGAACAGATCCAACAGAACATTGTGGCAGCTTGTGGGAACTATGCTCCTGGGCAGAAATCCTGGGAAGGAAAAGCATAGTATCTGTCTCTTATACACATCTAGATGTGTATAAGAGACAGGCACCGTCCTGAGAGGTGGTCTCTTGGCCAGGTGACCGACCACTCCAACTAGGTTAACTTGTTTATGTTTTTGGTAATTTAGAATGCTAGGTCTCCACCAGGTCGGAGTTTTTTTTTTCTTCTTGACCAGAAGGAACCAGTTTTCCCATAAAGGGTCTTTACTGCTGCTGTGTCACTATGATCTATGATGCCAATGTATTTTTTTCTTCAGCCATAAGCTCTGATCTTGTCCCCTAAGGATAACNCACAATTAGTCATTTTCAACATTGACTCATAAAATAGTGGACAAAAGCTGGTAGTTCAGAACCTTGGGTACATTTTACTGCTGGAACGTGTTCCAGAGCTGCTATTCAGGATCCTCAGACAACCCTTAGATCTTCATCATTCAAATATATTGGAGGGTAGTACAGGAGTCCCTCCTTGTACGGGCAGCAAAGAAGGGCAGTGCAAATGGCCAGGTAGAAATCCCGTGCCCAGTCTCTCCTGACAAAACCAATACCCATGTGACACTGAGATCCAGGTACTTCTCCAAGCATGCATCCTCATGACAGCCTGGGCATCATCAGNCATGGGCTATAGGTGAAATTGCCGATGCCCAGANGGCTCAAGTAGCTTCTTCAAGGTCACAGATGATAATCCATAGAAATGGGATTTGAATCTGGGCTATGTAGTTCTCACATCCATGCTTTAGTTACCAGAATTTTTAAGGATCATAGTTTAGCCTCTGGCAGCCCCAACCATAGCCTTGGCCACCGATCCCCAATGTGCCAATTAAAGAAACAAGTAATAGTGAGAGGCAGAGAAATGAAATTTATGCAATGGGGGTGCATTAGGAAGAGGGACAAATAAGGAGATCCAGTGACCCTCAAGTCCATTTGGGTCCTAGCTTGAGGTTTAGATTTAAATCAGTGGTTCTCAACCTTCCTAATGCTGTGACCCTTTAATGCAGTTCCTCATGTTGTGGTGACCCCTAACCATAAAATTATTTCATTGCTANTTCATAACTGTAATTTTGCTACTGATATAAATCATAATATAAATATCTGATATGTGACACCAAAGGAGTCNCGACCCACAGGTTGAAAACCACTTGTTTAAATAGTGGGCAAGACTTTTATAGTCTTTCCCACAAAGTGATCTGATAAATTGTCAAAACGTGGATTTTTTTCCCAGGAGACAAGTTCCTCTTCTGCCTGGCACCATGGCTTCCACTTTTCTTTTCCTCTGGCATGGGATTCCCAGAGAAAATTTAATTCTTCTGGATACATTGTTTCAATAGTCTCATTGTTCAAGGGAGGGACACAAGTGTCTGTCTTTGCAACATCTCTCCTGCTATGCTGGTCACACTGAAGATGTGTGACCACCCAAAGCATTTAGTTATAAGCTCCATGTGGCCTAAATCTATCCATCTGAGTAGTTTGTATTTCTGAGTAAGCTATATCCTCCAACTCCCAACCCTAGCCCCAAGTAGCATGTGGCCAGTTTGCCACCAGTCTGTGAAAGATGCATAGAGGGGAGTCTGTTTCTAAGAGAGAGGGCGCTGGGTGCTAGAACCCTCCCTGCCTCCCCTTCCCCCCTCTTGTGGGCCTCTTTCTAGTTTTCCTGACCCATGCCAACACTCCTTCCCACATATATAAAATTCAGATGATAGGATCCTCATATGAGAAAGAGCATGCAGTATTTATCTTTCTTAGCACACATTAACATAGTGACTATTTTCATCTATTTTTCTACTAGGCTGTTTTTTTTCCCTCTGGTTTGCATTTATAACCGTCCTTTCACTGGCCTTTTTCTGACTTGCCCATGACTACTGTAATTCCGTGCTGAGGGGGCTGGACCCTGCAGGATTAGAAATGCAGTTGCAGCTCCCTTGTTAGTATGCAAATCCCTGCTTGCTTCTGGTAAATGTGCTTCCTTTTATGTGTGGGTTGCAGCCCGGGCAGTTTCTTCAGTTCCCTGGGCCACCACCCTGCCAGCATTGCCTCATTCNTTCTCCANTCCTCCAGCAGCCTGACCCGGAGCAGGGCGGGGAATCACCCAGCCCAGGCCAGCAACTGTCTGGGCAGTGACTCCAGCCCTGAGTTTTCTGGAAAAGCTGGATTTTCTCAGAGAAATTTTACCCCAGAAAAAGGAGGGAAATACAGCTCTGGCGTTTCAGCTGACCTTAGTCCCCCTGGTTGCTGTACCTAGTGGATCTCGTGCCTCATTCAGCTCCTCCACCAAGTGGCTGGAGGAATACCCCTGCTTTGTCATTTTGGGCAGTCCTCGGGCAATGGTCTGTGTCTTCTGGTGTTCAAGACCAGCTATGTGGGCCTGAGATGTCTCAGCAGGTGAAGGTTTGCGGCCAATCCTGAGGACCTAAGTTTTCTCCCTGGAATCCATACAGTGGAAGGAAAGAACTGACTCCCACAAATCACCCTCTGACCTCTACACTTGAGCTTTGGTGCATGTGCACACACACACACACACACACCAAATGAATGTCATTGTTTTAAAAGGTCATCTGTGGTGTCCAGGTGACCTAGGTCAAGATAGAGAAACTTCTGTATTAGATGGTGACAGGCAGGCACATGTTGGGAACCTAGATGTAGCTGAACAGCATTCACACTTTGTCTTCTTTCTTTAGCTCCTTTGAAGGAATCCAAACTTGTAATGTCAATTATGGATGATGTAGGCAGGTGAGTCAGGATGGCCCGTAGTCACGGGAGAGAAAGACTAGAGAGGCCAAGATCCAGGCTCACTAACAAACTTGATGCAATGGAAGTTGGTCCTTCTGGGAAGAATGAGCAAGACTGAGGTAGCCTAGGTTTCTCTGCTCCTTGGGAATACAGGCAGCAAGGATGAGAGGGATGGTGACACTAAAGGAGTTATTTACCTGGGGAGTCTGTCATAGAAGGTCACAGGGAGGGAAGAGCACTCAAAGCTGGTCAGGGATTGGAAAACATGTGGGTCATACAGAGGAGCTGGGCCTTATGTTGGACTCAGTGGTGGTCGGTGAGTGATGGAAAAAAAGATCATGGTGGAAGTGGACATCGACGCGTTGGAAGGAGTGGCTAGGAGGGGCAGGAAGCAGAGCCAGAGATGGAGAGTATCATCCACAACAGGTCTCAGGGCAAGGCCATCANTGAGGAAGGGAAGCAGACGGAAGGAGGTCCACTAGTCACAGTAGAGAAAAGGCCCGAGGTGGTAGAGGCCACCGGAGGAGTCATGGGTGCTGCTCTGAGATCAGCAGACTGATGAGCTTTTTCTTTAAGTCAAATTTTATTTTAATTAAGTAGAGACAAGAGTCTCTTTGGCTCAGACTGCCTAGAACTCAGGATGTAGCTGAAGATGACTTTGAGGTTCTGGTTTTATGTCAACTTCCTGAGTGCTGGGATTACAGATGTGCACCATCATGTCCAATTCATGTGGTGTTGTGGGTGGAATCGAAGGTTTGGATCCTACAACAGGCCTATAAGCACAATACCAACTGATCTACATTCCCAGCCCTGTTAAGTCAAATGTTAATTCAAGTGTGACACNTCTATTTGTACATATCTTTATATATAATATATATATGTATGTATGTATGTATCTACATGTATGTAGAAAAAGTACATGAGTATTCTTTTTCACACAGTGTACACTCACACCATTAGAACCCAGATTAGGGACCTGAACACAGCCAGAACCCCAGGCACCCTTCCTGTAGTGTCCCTACTCCCTTTCCAAGATCCCAGTCTCCTGACTTTTGACATCTTTGATTTATGATTTTATAAATTAAAAAATTTTTAATTGTATTTATTTAGTGTACACATGGAATTCAGAGGAGAACTTAGAGGGTTTGTTCTCTCTTTTCACTNTGTGGTTCAGGGAATTTAATTCAGATTTTCAGTTTGATAGCAGTTGCCTTTATCCATTAAGCCATCCTGCCCACCCACCTTTGATTACGTTTGTCCATCAAGTACATTGTAGAATTCATACANTTTGTTGAGTACTCAAGTTTATCCATTCCTGAGGTATGGTTTTTTCTNGTTCATGAGACAGGATACTCATAGGCCCAAGAAATGTTTCCATACAAGTCCACCTTGGCAAACCAATGAACTCATTGAGATCACTTACAGGGACATGGGTGACTCAAAGGTATTTGTATCACCCAAAACTACCCACCTCATCATGGGTGATAACCTGGGAAAGCTGCATCATTGAACTCCTCCAACCCAGTTCAACCTTCTGCCTTCTATACATGCTAGCANCCTTCCCAAACACAAATAAACAAAACAACTCACCCAGCCAGGACAGGACTGTGTGTAGCTGGCAGCCGCAGGAGGGAGCTGTAACTGGGATCTCAGGTGAGGGCCTAAGGAGCTAACATTCTAGGAAGGAAAGCTCGTAGGCTCCGTCTTGCGAGGGAGAACCTGAATGATCTCAGTTACTCTAATGCAAGACAGGGATGATTACATCATATCTGGAGAAGTCCACTGCAGTTCCCAGCACTTTATAATATCCTGCAGAATAAATAAATGCAGCCCCATTCATTTCCTCAGTTCAGTACCACTGGGAACAGAGCTTCTAGGAGCACCCTTGGGCATGCATGCCCCANTGCATGTCTCTTGAGTATGCGCTAGAGGGTAGACTTTTGGGTCACAGATAATGCATGCACTGAGTTTATGTGACACTGCCAATGTGTGCATGGATTTTGGTAGCTGAGTTTTAAGTGGGGTTTGGCGGATGAGCTAAGGGCTGCAGATCCTGAAAGGTTAGACATGAGGTCCAAGTTAGCATCGGGAAAAAGCTGGAGAAAGTCTTCCTTGCTTTGGAGACACAGCTCAAGGTCACTTTTGTCCTTGAGCAGTTTATTGGAGCTGTCAGAAAGAGAACCACACCCAGTCCCAGCAAAGAACTGCCAACAGTCATTTTAGGTTTCCTTGACTCAATGTGGAATCTCCCAGGCCAAGTTTCTTTATCCTTCCCTGCCCCCTTCATCAAATATGTGCAAAAAGAATTTTTTTTTAAGTTTTACTGACAATTTAGACTTTTCCCTGGGTTTATGACATGTGTTCTGCTATGTGAATCCGTTTCTCAAAGTTCCATTTATCATGACAGCTCATGTAATTCTTATCATTTTGACCTCTTGGAAAACCTACAGTGGGGGGAGGGNCAGGGAGCTCAGACAGTTCCTGCTACAGCAAGGTGATGGCTGATGACAAGCTGGCCAGTGCAGAGCAACTCTGGAAAGAACAGGGTGCAGGGGAAGATGTCTTCTCTCTCAGGGAAGCTTTTGCCAGCAAACCCAAAAAGGAGCTTTCAGTCTTTATTTGTATCTTAAAAAACAAAGCTGTGCTCCGTGCTGCTAAATGCTTATGTAGCCCAGATGTTACTGTGAGGCCCCCCTACCCCACAAGAGCTATATAAAATAAGCTCAAATGTCTACCAATTCCAAGGTCTACAAAAATCAGACTTCCTCCTGAATTCCCTCTGAATGCTCAGAGGACTCACGTGATCAAGTTCACGCTGTCATCTGAAGTTTTGTTGTCTGCTGANGGTCTAGAGATTNTAGCTTTCACATTCCCAGGGAGTTTGTTAGAAAGACGGATTCTGGGTCTGAATAATGGCTCAGTGGTTAAGAGGTTGCACTGCTCTTGCAGAGGACCTGAGTTTAGTTCACAGCACCTATAGAAGGTGGCTCACAATCACCTGTAATTCCAACTCTAGGGTTTCTAATGCTCTTTTCTGCTCCTACCAGCAGCTCTACACATGTATATACAGCCATACACAGACACAAACATATAATTAAAATAAAAAAAAATAAAAAAGAAATATGGGCTCTTAGCCGGGAGTGGTAGTGCACTCATGTAACCCCAGGAGAGGCAGACAGGGAGATCAGTTCAAGGTCATCCTCAGTTACATTGTAAGTTGAAGACCAGCCTGGGCTACATGGCACCCTGCCTCAAAAGAGAAAAAGAAAGGGACTGAACAGATGGNTCAGTGGTTAAGAANACTTGTTGCTCTTCCAGAGGACCCAAGTTTGGTTCCTAGCATCATCACGTGGCTCACAAACACCTGTAACTCCAGTTTCAGGAGACCTGACTCCCTTGTCTAACCTCTGAGGGCACCAGGCATGCACATGGTACACAAACATACATGTAGGCAAAACACTCTCATGCATTAAAAAAAATTAGAAAAAAAAAAGTATGAACACTCAGTTCCCATCCTAAAGTCTGTAGTTGTTGAGTAAGAAATTGCCCAGGGAATCCCCACATGACCACATGTAAAGTTTCAATTTGAGAATCACAGCTGTACACAAAGAGATGTTTCTAACAGACCTAGAGTCAACTCCTAGATGTATCATTTATTAACTGGTGATCTTGAACACATAACTTGCCCTACCAACCCTTAATTTCTTCTTCTCTCTGTAGAATAATAGCCACACTCAGTTCTATAGCAAATGGAAGCCAACAATGTGGGGTGTGCGTGTGTGTGTGTGTGTGTGTGTAGTCGAGAAAGAAAACCTCAGGTATTATTCTTCACAAGCAGTGCACCTTGTTTTGTTTTTGTTTTTGTTTTTTTGCTGTTT
>LZPO01034885.1:189540-229477 GCA_001675575.1 Neotoma lepida | reverse complement strand
CTTTCATCTTTCTTTCTGTTTGTTTGTTTCAAGACGGGGTTTCTCTGTGTAGGACTGGCTGTCCTAGAACTTGCTTGGTAGACCAGGCTGGCCTGGAACTCACAGAGATCTGTCTGCCTCTGTCTCCTGAGTGCTGGGATTAAGGGCATGCGCCACTAGCGCCAGGGTCAGTTACTGTTTCTTACTGGGTGCAAGCTTCCCAGAAGTGCCTCTTCACATCTAGCAATGCGGTTGCAAGTTCATTGGGTTATGTGGCTCTTAATGTGTATCACCTCACCTCCCACTCGGGTTCTGTGTGCTCCAGGAATTCTGTCTTTAAGATGTGGGCTTACTAAACTGTCCCTGTGCCCAGTCCTCCCTGGGTCCGAAGACCCAGGTCTTTGTTCCCACAGATGCTCTGTGCTGCTCTACCCAGGGTTTCAGGCACCGTATTGCATGTGAACTCCCTGGATGTCTAGTTACACGTCTGACTGTGTGCCCCAGTGGGGCTGAGTCAGCATTTCTAAGAGCTCCAAGGGTTGCAGAGACAGCTGGAGCAGGGACCCCACTTGGACCATGTTGTTAATATTTGTTTAACTCTATAAAGATGTGTTGCAATTCTTTTTGTTGCAGAATAATTGTTTCACTATGTAAAGATGTATTGCTGTTTTACCTTGCCTGCCTAAGGCACCTGATTGGTCTAATAAAAAGCTGAGTGGCCAGTAGCTAGGCAGGAGAGTGCTAGGCAGGGCTGGCAGGCAGAGAGAATAAGTAGGAGGAATCTAGGTGAGAGAGAGAGAACAGGAAGGAGAAAGAGAGGGACATGCTCAGGGCCAGCCAGTCAGATAGCTGCCAGCCAGCCAGACACGCAAGAAGCAGCAAAGTAGGACATACAGAAGGAAAGAAAGGTTAAAAAGCCCCAAGGCAAAATGTAGATGAAGAGAAACAGGTAAAATCAAGTTATAAGAGCTAGCTAGAAATGACCATAAACTAAGGCCGAGCATTCATAACTAATAAAAAGTCTCCATGTCATGATTTGGGGGTTGGTGGTCTGAGAAAGCCTGCTACAGGAACAGAAGGCAAGCCTCCTTCCTGGTAGCCTCCTTGGTGTCTTCTGTCCCTCAGCAGGAGTTGTCATTTCTTTGCCATCTGCCTTCTCTTTCTAGGTCCACATTGTTATCTTCCCGTTATCAGCATGGGCTGTCTTCCTCAAATGACATTTTACTAGGTTACTCACATGTTAAAAGTAAGGTTAGAATGGCAATAATTTCTCAACAANGGTGCTAAAAAATGAAGAAGAGACGGGCTTGGGAGAACCTGGACATGTGAGAGGACCGAGCAGACGCCGTAACAGGCTGCTCAGTCTCCTCTCAGAGATCAGACCTCAATTTCAGGTTCCTGATACTGAACAAGCAGTTTCTGAGAGAGCCATGAACAAAGGACAATCAATCACTGGTGCCCCTGACCACAGGGACAAGGGAGATGGGACACACTAAGCTTGGGCCTCTGAGACAGCCCCCACAGTCAGGGCACACTGGGCCAGCCAGCCTCCACAGAAGATCAAGGACAAAGCCAGGGACTTGTCCAGGCCTGCCCCCAAGTGGAAAACTGTACCCTGACCAGCCTCTAACCAGCCCTGGCCGATTAGAATATGCTGATATGATTGCCACTTGCTTGAGCCAAGCATATTTAAAGTGACCTAATTGCCCTAGGACCTCCCCTTGGCTATGCTTAAAAGGAGCCCACGCATCCCTCTCCCGGCCTTCGCCATCTTGTCTCTGTGTGGGATGGCAGGCTCCAGCATGCTGGAATAATAAACGTTCTTGCTGATTGCATACATGGATGATGGGCTTCTGTGGGACTTCTCCAGGACCCTAATACATGGAACATACACTTCAAAAAGGGATTGGTCACCGCCTGGCATTTGGTATATGCCAGTAATACCATCACTGAGAAGCGGAGGGAGGAAGATCAGGAGCTCAAGGTCATCTTCAGCTCCATAGAGAATTAGAAGCCAGTGTGGGCTACTTGACTTCCTGTCAAAGAAAACAGAAGAGGAAAGAGGGGGAGGAGGGAGAGGTGGGGTGGGGGAAGAAAGTAAGAAAGATGAGAAAGGAGAGAGCTGGAAATAGACGTGAGGATGACTCAGTAAAATGTTTGCCTCACAAGCATGAGGACCTGAGTTAGCTCCCTAGGACCCACATGAGAAGGTGGACACTGTGGTGCAGACCTGTGATCCAGCTGTGGAGAGACCGGACCCACACAAGAAGGTGGACACAGTGGTGCACACCTGTAATCCCAGCTGTGGAGAGACGGGAGGTGGAGACAAACAGATCCCTGGAAGCTCCCTGGAAGCCCTCTGGTCAGCTAGCCTAGCCTACTGGCTGGAGTTCTAGGCCAATGAGACACCATGTCTCAAACAAAAATATAAGGCACTTAAGGAACAACCTTTGTGGTTGTCCTCTGACATATACACACCCATGTACATCCATACATGCACATCTACACACACAAACACCCCCCACACCCACATACACATACACACATACACACACAGAGGAGGGGGGAGGGAGGGAGAGAGAGAGAAGAGAGGAGAGAGAAACAGGCTTGATAATAGAGCCGGTTCTATATACTTAGAGACTGAGAGGGTCATTGTGGTACTGTGAACCTATAGAATGAACAACTTGTGCTCACTCACTGTCCTCCAAACCTGTGGGCATAGCAAATTCTGACCAATTGTTTGTGAATGGAAATGAGGCCTAGGGAAAATGCTGAACTCATCAGAAGGCGTTTTCTTTTCTCTATGCACTGACTAAGAAGACCATATGTCTTTGTGGTACAGGATAGGACAAAAGCTCTCTTCTATTTTGTCCAGTCAATGATCAAAAATTAAACAATTGTGTCTTGTGGCTCTAAGCATTTGTTACTGTTGCAAAAACTGCNTCATACTGACCAATATTCCTTAGCGTGGGAGACACAAGGTGGCCCATAAATGCGATGCTAGACTTCAGACCAGCCTGCAGCAGCCCTTCCCCTCTCACAGATACCCACAGGCACCCTACTGAGAATATGGTCTGTGAATCTTTTACAGCTCTCCAGGTGCCAGGATTTCACCCCTGGGGAAATGAGTTTACAGCAGAAGGTGTTGGTGGCCACACATCCTGTCCCCACCTGATTTCCGGTTTCCAACAGGAAAGCTGGAGAGCCCAGCTGCAGGCTTGTGCTGTCAGACTATCCCTTTCCTGGGAGAGCTCTAAGAGACCCTGATGCTGCCAGAGATTCTCCCACCACACTGTCTGCCTCTGCAATGGCTCAGAACTCTTCCACACTGTCTGTCTGTCTACTCAGGTTCTTAATAACATCTAATAAACTCTATCTCAGCATCCTCCTTGAAGCCTGGACCTGAAAGACTTTTCATAAAGAAGGTTTGTGNGGCTTCAGAGAAGCTTTATCTGGGTACAGGAGTCGATTCTGTATAAAAGATGAAAGAGCCGAATACAGAATCAGAACCACAATGGAGCAGAGGCTCAGGGAAAACGCTGAACTCATCCGAAGGCGCTCAAGGATTTGCATAGATCAAGATGAACAAGAGGAAGACAAACAAGTGACTCAGAGGAAGCCAAGTGAAATATGAAAAGGGAGCAAAAGTGAGTGAGCCCCAACAGCTGACCCACAGAGGGAACCGTGTTTAAGACCTTAGGCGTTGTGCTCTCTTGCAGCATCTAACACAGCACCAGCAGGAGCCTGCAACGCAGGAACATTCATCGAGTGAACGAAGACAGAAATGTGAAGGGGTAGGGAGAGGGTCTGACTTCTTCAATTGGATTCAGGTCTCTAGGCCTGGATGAATTAAATTCCAAGGTCCTGAGAGGAAGGGCAGCGGTGAAAGCAGAAGCGGCGTTAGTAATCTAGCAGTCGTGGGCAGTGGGAAAGGGAGGGGTCTTGTTAGAGGGAGGAAAGCCGAACCGGGACCTCTCAATGGGGAATTAATTTTAACTCCTGGCACATTTCTGGAAGTCTGGTTCCCATTTTTTTCTGCTAGAAATGAGTCTAGTAAATTGATGGCTCATGAACTAACGGCAATAAGGCAGATATTGGGAGGTTAGTGGACTTAAAAAATGTAACAGCTTATTTTTGTTGAGGACTTACTGAATGCCAGTCAGAGCACTGTGTGGTTTAGCTTAGTTAGCATTCATTACCTCCTAGGGAGCAGAGTAACCCCAGCAGATGTTTCCAGTTGTGACTGTGCAATTTTTTATTGATGATATTAGCTGATATCAGGGTTCAGAGATCACTTGGGGGGGGGTTCTAGGTTGTGTCCCTGAACAAGGAATTGAGCAGAAACCCACAATTGCAACAGAAGCTGAGATAGTTTATCAAGGGGTTGTATACTTCTGCGGGAGGCAGGAGCAGACCAGAGTAAGAAATGGCATGTGCTGCAGTACCAAAGATTGGAACTTTTATTACACAGCAGGGGCCTTGGGGCTCATTTGTACCACACAGGCTTTTGTAAGCACACTGTATGTGTTACATGTAAATTTACATAAACCCTTATGAGCCACACNTCTCATTAACATTTTCAATATTCACTGGGTATTTTATATAAGAAGCCTTAGGTAATTCTCAGACACTCTAGAGTGCCTCTGTGCTTGTATCAGCAGGATGAGGCAGCTTTAGTTGGCCTGGACCAGGGNGTTTCTCGTCTTTATCTTTGGGGTGGTGGTTTGAGTAGGAATAGCCCCCATAGACTCATATATTTGAATGCTTGGTAATTAGGGAGTGGCGCTACTTGAGAGAGAATGGGAACATGGCCTTCTTGGAGTAGGTGTGGCCTTGTTGGAGGAAACGTGTCACTGGGTCAGAGAAGAACATTGGACTGTGGGGTATCAAAGGTCCAAGCCAGTCCCAGCATCTCTCTTCCTGCTGCCCGTGAATCCAGATTAGAACTAGATCTNCTCACTTCAAATTAAGCAAAAATCCCTCACAGGTGTGCCCTCCATTTTTGAGTTTTAGTCAATTCCAGGTGTAGTCAAGTTGACAAGAATAGCCATCACTTTTAACAATTCATTCTTTTTCATCTTCTAATTTTGCAGACTTCGCATAAGGTTCAATCTGTGTTCTATTTTCCTGCCTGATCTGGATCTATAACCACTCTAACCCCAAATGCAGTAATCCTCACCATCGCACTTGNCCATGTTCTGTTGCTGTAACAAAATGCTGGAGACTGGGGAACTTAGTAAAGAAAAGAAATTTATTTTCCTTATAGCTCTGGTGTATGCTGCTGGCATCAGCTGGGCTTGGGTGGGGACCTCATGGTGGATATANCAAACTGGTGAACAACGTGTGTGAGCTTGATGAGCTAGGAAGGGCCAGTCATGATCGCCCATGAGGTTCTACCTCTCAAAGGTCCCATGAGCTCCTAACCCCACTACAGTGGGAATCAAGTTTCCAAGCCAAGAGTCTTTGAAGAACACATTAAAACCATACCTAGACCATAGCAACCGTGATGTTATGGGATTCTTTGGCTGGTAGAAGAGCTTCTGGGCAGGAGTTAAAAAAAAGACTGGCCAGAGGATAGGAGCAAGTCTATCCATACACAGCCGTGGGGACCAGCATATTGTCATCCTCCATTGGCTAGGTAGGAATGGTCTCAAAACCAAGATGTGTCAAGCATGTCTTTTGACCAGGATACACAACAGAATTTTTAGAGCATGGTCACAGAAGGATGGAAAGACTGTCCTCGTGGATTGAAGAACACTTACATGAAATAAAAACCAGACAAAACTTGTTAGCTCAAAACTGACAATTTCCCTGTTGATTATAACGTCTGTGTGGTTTTTTTATTTTCTGCCTGGAAGGTAAAGTCCACACAGCAGAGAGCTGAGTGTAGGAAGAAAGCCCCTTTGGTGTTCAAAGGAGAGAAAGATAGACAAGAGGTGAAATATGAGTGCTTTGGCCAACCCTCATATTCCCACATTATTCCCCAGACATCATAGGAGTCTGGGTGTTGGGCAGGTGGGGTGGAGGGAAGGGATCAAGTAGAGACAGACACAGGTGTGACAGGATCNGGGCATGTGAGGCATCCTGCAGTGTCCTAGGCATGACCTAGGAAACATTCCAGATCATTAAGCTCCTCCCCGAAGCTCCCCAAAGGCAACACTGTAGGGAACATCTGGTCATATTTACATGGTATGACTATGTTTCGAAGCTCTTAGTGTAGCTGAAAACTTTAATAACTTTAGAACTATGAGCAAAATAAACTTATGAAGGAAGTCATTTAAGAATAAAATTATTACTGGGTGTGGTGTTGCATGCCTTTACATCCAACACTGAAGAGGCAGAGGCAGGTGGATCTCTGTGAGTTCCTGGCCAGGCTGGTCTACAAANCAAGTTCAAGGCTAGCCAGTGATACATGGTAAGACTCTGTCTTAAAAAACAAAACAAACACCCCCCCCAAAACAAACAAACAAACAAAAACCCAAGAAAGAAAAAGAACCCAATTATTTACATTTAATTTGTGTTGAAGTTGTTCATTTAGAACAAAACTTAAAAAAAAAAGGTTTATTTACTTTTATTTTATGTGTCTGGGTGTCTTGCCTGCATGTATGTCTGTGTACTGCATATGTGCAGTGCCTGTAGAGGCCAGCAAAAGCCATCAGCTCTTCCAGAACTGGAGTTATGAATGGATGTAAGCCTCCATGTGGGTTCTGGAAATCGAACTTAGGTCCTCTGGAAGAACATTTAATGCTCTTAACAGCTGAGCCATCTTTCTGGCCCCTAGCACAAAACTTTTAAACTGGCCCACTTTGCAGATGGTCAGTGTCGACCCAAAACCAGAACCAAGCATTTAATATATTCCTGAAAATTCTCAGAACTAAAACCAGGGGGTCTGGGGATGTCAGCCAGATCTGACTTCAACCCTTAGTATGCAGGTCACAATGCCAGGTGCTGTGGCTCCTGCCTGTGACCCTCTCACTAGGGAGGTGGAGACAGGAGGAGGAGCTCTGGGGCTTCTTGGCCAGCCAGTCTGGCCGAATTGGTGAGCTACGGGTTCAGTGAAGAGCCTATCCTGAATACAAGCTCATGTTGTTTGTAAGTTTGCACTGTTTATTTCTTCATATTCAGAAATGGTTAGGGCTCAGTACTGCAGTGAGTTTGTGTAAGGAGGTGGCCTCCTGCCCTCGACCGTGGAGGTATGCTGAGGGCTGTGTCTGGAGGCTGAGCAGACAGTGTTCAGTTCTGAGACAGGAGGGGAGGGCTTACTAATCACTCCCTAGGACTTTGAACTTTACAACTCTGTAATTACTCCTAAGACTTTATATTTAGACTTTCTGTTTCGTTGGCGTGTGCTCCCTTTCTGTTTGTTTTATGACTTTGGGTTTGTCTGGCAGTTTGTTTTANGAGCACTGAAGGCCAATTTTGTTTATTACCATGCCTGCTAGGTGTGTGGTTTTTTAGATGTTACTGAAAAGGGGAATGGACCCCAATAACCTAACCTCAGTCAGGCTGAACACTTCTTTACTTACACCCCCAAGTGCTTCAAAGCAAATCCTAGATATGAGATAAAGGGTTTCTTGGGCTTGGGAAGGCAGCTTCAACAGAGGAAATGGAACCAATTAGCATAGCCTGAGCAGAGGTGACAGAGAAAGGGAAGAAAGAACCCTGGGGAGGAGGGAGGGGAGGAAGATTGAGCTAGAAGGGTAGTCACAAGGGGATGTGTGTGTGTGTGTGTGTGTGTGTGTTTCTCTCCAGCTGCATTTACAGTTTCCTCTACTTCCTGCCCATTTTCTTCTTTACTTTGAAAGCCTCAGCAAACTGGGTGGGACTCGGTGGACAGAGGCATCTGTCCAGGAGTGAAAGGATGGATGGTCACTTGGCCNGCCAGCTGTGCACCATGGCCTGTCTCCCAAGACGAAGCTCACTGGGGACCCTGGGAGCTGGGGGCTTCCTCCTCTTTGTACATAAATGGAAGAGGACCCTTCACGCTGGAACACAGTTATTTTCCTTCCCTAGCCAGGCTTGGCAATTAAGCAGCAAGAAGAGAACTCCAAAGAGAGGGAGGGATCTGCCGCTCTTTGGAAAGATGCACTCAGCCACAGAATGGCCCAGCTGCTGCCCAACAAGGCCAGAGAATCCTGGTGAGCCAAACCAGGGCTTTTGCAAATGCCAGGCTGTGTTATTATATGATAAATATTAGCCTGTTAAAATCTCTGAGATGATTTATCATAAAACTGCCTTTATCCTCATCTAAGTTTGACAGAGGAACTTAAAAAGAAAAGCTACCTAGTAACATCTCATCTGTGGAGCATTCATGTTTTGTGAAACCCAGGTTGAATGATGGAGTTCTGAAATTTTGTTTTGTTCTCTGTTTTTGTTTGTTTGTTTTGTTTTGTTCTGTTTGATACAAGATCTCACTATGTAGCTTTAGCTGGCTTGGAACTTACAGTGTAGACTAGGGTAGCTTCAAACTTATAGACCTACCAGTATCAATGATCTGTGCCACCATGGCTGGCCTGAAAGTATTTCTAACCTGAAGCCACAGGCTAAGTGAGTCTCCTTCCACNTTGTGCTTTGGGGCAATCTATTCAGTTGGAGGTTTGAGAGTGAGGGAGGCTGAGAATTCAGGGAGGTGGAGGTGCCTGAGGGGATGGATGCAATAAACAGGGCACTCTGCAGATGACTGAAGTAGAAAGGTAGTAAGTAACAAAGCAAGACTTTAGCCAGACAGTCCCCAGTTAGAGTGCAACAGGGGGGCTTCTGAGGTGAGACCTTTCAGGGACTGAAAAGGGACCAAGGGAGGGCTCAGGGCATGGCCTTTCTAGGTCAGGGTAACTTTGGATGATCTCTTAAAGGACACTCATTTGTCATTGTGACATGGTACTATGTAGCCCAGACAAGGTTTGAACTTACTTATAGTCAAAGAAAACTTTGAACTTTTATTTTTTAATTTTTTTTGGTTTTTCCAGACAGGGTTTCTCAGTGTAGCCTTGGCTGTCCTGGAACTCTCTCTGTAGACCAGGCTGTCCTCAAACTCACAGAGATCCACCTGCCTCTGCCTCCCGAGTGCTGGGATTAAAGGCGTGCACCACCACTGCCTGGTTTGACTTTGAACTTCTGATCCTTTGATCTCTACCTCCCAAGTGCTTTGATTATAGGCCTTCATGACCACACCAGGTTTATACAGTGATGAGACTAGAACCCAGGACTTCATACAAGTGAGGCAGACATTCTATCACTTGTTACATCCTAAGCCCCAGACATTCATTCTTGAATAGAGAATTAAAGACCAGCAACCCAAGGCCCAGCAGAGTGAAGGGAAAGTAACCCAATATCTATTAATACCTGCTTACATTTTTATAGCATGTATCTTTAAGAAATTTTTGCATTTCCAAAATGGTGTGTGTGTGTGTGTGTGTGTGTGTGTGTGTAAATATGTGTATGGTTCATTGACATTTTAGATTAGACTTTAACACTTATGTCTCGAATTTTTTCCCTTATTTGAGTTCTGTAAGCTCTTGCCCTGACTCATTATTTCTCAGTTGAGAGTCCAACACTCTTAGCATGTTCTACTCTCTCAATTTTCTTTCTCATCCATCCTGTGGTCTCCTGGCAGACTAATCTTTCCAGACCCAGTCCCTCCTTATATTCCTGCTTTCCAGGGCTTCCCTCATGCTCAAAAGACACACCTGTTATTCCAGAGATTGGAAGGAAAAGGCAAGAGAGTCATGAGTTCCAGGCTACATAACAAAGACTGTGCCTCAAAAAACCAAGAGTCGTGGTAGAGAGCTTGGTCTGCATACATAAGACCCTGGTTTTATTCACAGCATGGAAAAAAAGAATAGGTAAATCAGGCAGTTCGTAGGTGGAGGACACACTCAGCGCTGTCATCAAGAGCACAGGGATGGTATGTGTTACCCCTTGCCCACGGTCCTTGGCTGGCCACCCCTTCATCACAAGATGGCCCCCACATGGCTGCATTCCAGACAGGAAGCAAAAGGCTACATGTGCATTTGTTCCTCCTTTCATGTCATAGAAAGCTTTTCCAGAACACCTCTCCACAGACTTGTGTTTATCCTAAAAGCTGTATCACATAAACTGTGTTCTGTGTTTCATAGCCATTTCTAGCTAGGAGGGAGACTAAAGAAACAAGCATTTTTCTCCCCAGTTGTTATCACAGAGAAAGACCCAGGAGAAGAGAACTGGAGTTATGTGTGGTGAGGGCCAGCTCACAGTATGTGTTATAAACAGTGTCCCAGTGAACTGAGAGCCACCTCCCTAAGACAGTCACATTCTGTTAGTGTCTGTCCGGATCCCTAGTTCCCAGGATGGAATTTGGTTCTTGGCAAACACTATTCAAAATCTTACAAACACAGAGAAGAACACATGTCTGTGCATGCACACCCATCAAGTGCTAAGAAAAAGGTTTGAGTTGTCAATATTTTATAAAATGATATGGTTGTTTCCATTCTACAGTCTGATGTGTGACAGACCTATAAGCACAAAGAAGCAAAGAGCTGTGTCCTGAGGCAGTGTTAGTTANCACAGCANTTAAGGCCCATCTCTGTAGGTTCTTGTGTTTCTCTCCTGGAGAAGAGGGGCGATTGGTCACAGGAGGACCCAATTATTCTTCTGCATAGCAAATCAGGGCTAGACACAGGGGAGAAGAGAAAGGCAGATGCAGAGTGGGGATGCAACCCAGGAGCTAGGGTATGCTGGCAAACCATTGACTGGTGATATTTTTTAAACTTCTTTGGAGAAAAAGAAATTGGGTGGTTACTATCCCTAATTTGGGTTTTGGTGACTTCTTTGGTTTTTTTTTTTAATTCCTCTGAATTACAAAATTAATCAAACTCTTCAGTATGTTGGGACTCATGTGAACATCAGTGAAAAACGCCTCTTGGCACACCTTGAGGAGAGAATGAGTCAGCCCCCACCCGACTAAAGGCCGCTAGCAAACCNGCTCACCCCAAAATACACTGGAGAAGGGAGTCTGAGATGGAGGAGAGGAAAGGAAAGAGGGATGCTCACATTTGGTTCTGTGATTACATATTGTGATCTCCAGTAAACTGCTACCTTCTGAATTCCAGAGACCTATTTCTTAGGGCCAGTGTCCTTACCACAGTAGGTGAGGACATGGGAGGAAAGCGTTCAGAACATAGACTGTGCTTGGGACTCACTATCACACTCTAGGCAGCCTCAATCTCTGTTTTTGATTCCCAACTTCATTATAAACTGAGGAGGCGGGGGGCGGGAAGAACCCAAAATATGTAAAGACTATGTCAAAGATTCTAGGGAGATGGCTCAGTGGGTAAGAACACTGGATAGATGAACTTGAATTTAGATCCTCAGCACCCATGTAAAAGTCAGGTGTGACTGTGCATGCCCATAACCCCAGGGCAGGGGAGAAGTGTGGGGCTGAATGAGGGGCACATCAGAAATAGGAGATCTCTGGGGCTGGTTAGCTAGCCAGCCTAGTAGAAAAGGCAAGCTCTAGGTTCAGTGAGAGACTCTGACTCAAGGAACTAAGTTGGAAGAGTGATAGAGCAAGATAGTTGATATCCTCTCCTGACCTCTCCAGCTATATGCGTATAGGAAAGATTAATCCAAAGTACATTATATGCTCCTTAGTGCTTTAACCGTAGCTCCATCTTAGCCTTATATTACTCAAAACCTATTTTGTGTGTGTGTGTGTGTGTGTGTGTGTGTGTGTGTGTGTGTGTGTGTCAGTTTCCACCACTTGCTTGTTATTTGGAGGGAGAAGGCTGCCCAAGCCATCTGGTCTACCTGGCTATAACAGTACAATGCCCACCATATAGAATTGCTCAGTAAGTATTCTTAGAACTAATGTGTCACAAACCTGCCTGTCTACAAGACTGCCCTTGCTACCATGACCTCTCTCCGACCCCCAATCTCCCTTCTGGCCATTTGGAGTGTTCTGGAAACCCTTGAACTAGCATTTTCATTAAACAAGGACTTTCAAGAGACAGCTACCCTTTCCCTTCCTGTCCATACTTGGGCAAGCCAGAATTTCCCAGTTCACAACAGGAAACCAATAGCTCTGTGCTATCAGAAGACATTTCCTCTACAGTACAAAACGTCTGAGGAATAATTCCTAACGGGGCTTCACCCACTTCCTGTGAAAGGAGGCAAACCCANCCATCCTTGGCCTGAAGGGCCCCGCCTTTCCAGCTTCAGTGATGCCACGCCTTCTGCATCAAGGAAGGGCCTGTCTTCTCCCTTGCTACATCCGACCCAGTATCCTGTGAGCACACCCACTNGGGAGGGTTTTTCAGTGTTCTGGCAGAGTACAGACCCTGTGACCGAGTTGTACCCTTGCTGGAATATAGCTCACAGGCAGCTTTAATAATAATAATAATAGTAATAATAATAATAATTTTTAAAAGGTCAACTTCCTCTGAAAGCCAAGAGCCAACTTGACTATGAGGAATTAATGAATGGTAGAAGCCTTGAAAGTCTGTGGGACAAACTTCCAGCTGTTCCCCTGTTACTGACTTTGTCTGTGTAGAGAAAAGACCACAGAATTGTTCAGCCTGACAGATCTATTCACTTCCCAGTCCCAGGACACATTTCGAGTTCTCTAAGCCTGTTCAGGGAGAAGAATCTCGTCTTCTCTAGTTATTGTATTAGGGTTTTTACCACTAAGACTGGAATCTGCAAGGGCTGTTACAGAAAAGAACATCGCAGCCTCAAAGCAAGGAACTTCTCCAAAGTCGCAAGNGCTGGAGGTGGCTCAGTGAGCAATGTGCGTGCCGCGCATGTCTGTAACCCAGCTCTGGGGAGGTGGGGACTGGAAGATCTCTGGGGCTTTGCAGTCAGCCAATCTCGTTAATTAGCAAGCTCCAGGGTCAGACCCTGTGTCAGAAAACTCGGTGGAAAGTGATAGAGGCCTGTGCACACATATGTACATGCACCTACACACATGAGCATATGCACTAAACATACACACACACACACACACACACACACACACACACACACACACACACACCACAAAAGCTGCTGCCAAAGTATATTGTGGCAAGAGTCAGGCTAGAATTCAGGCTTCTTCATTGAGGTCCAGAATTTGTTAGAAGGAACATTTTTGCATCTTCTAATGCTATCTTTGAAACTTTTTATATGGGCTTACCAGTAAGGTAGCAGAACTCCTCATGTTTCCAAAAGGAAAAGCTGATGGGCACTTCCAGATTCCAGAGAGAATCCCTTCTCCAATCAGTGGCAGGAAATGCAAGAACAGGGCTTGGCCCAGGGCTTCCTGGCTTTAGCCTTAGGTGGAGCTGCTTAATTAGGCCACCAGGAAGGTGTTGATGAGGGGGCAGGGAAACGCTCTCACTAGGTAGAAGGTGAGCATGTTGGAAGGCAATAGATGGGTCCACTGTCCTTACAGTAGCAGCCACACTCTTGTTAGACTTAGGCAGGAGAGTTTCTGCTCAGTGACAAGCAGCCCATATCTGACACCATCAGCTTTTGTTTTGATAATAAGGATATGGAAGCCATAGAAACCAGTTGCCCTAAAGATATACAAAAAGTGAAGACCGAGGATCCATGGGTTTCCTGCAGCAGGAAGGACATGTCCAAGATGTAGGATATGTGAGCAGCCATGCAGACTGGTCTATTCTCATTCCTGTTGCTACACTGGCCACAGGTTTCTCTCCAGTGCCCTGGGAAGGAGAAGCTCCAGCAAAGTTTGGATGTCAGACAACTTTCCATCACCTCAGATCACTGGTGCCTCAGATAATCAGCTTCTCAAGAAAGTAGGACCATCATGGATCACAGTTCTGGAGGCTCAGTGCAGGATCGTTTGGCCCCATTGGTTTGTGTGGGTGATGAAGCTAAGTCTTCCAGGGGCCGAGAAAAGCTGGTTTCATGGTCCGGATCTCACTGTAGGATCAAAGGTCCNGATCAAAGGCATGACTCTGCTGACCTGAAGATCTCTTGCTAGGTCCTACCTTTTCAAGTTTCCAACCCCTCCCGCGTGTTAAAGGCTTGGTGNCATGGCTTAGGGATCAAGCCTTGAACATACAGAACATGAAGGACTGAGAGCATAGCAGCTGCACACACATACTCTAGAATTTTTCTTTGTCTTTTGTTTTCTTTTCTATTCTCTTTCCTCTTCCTCTGCCTTCTTTTTCTGGGTGTTGTGTATTTCTGAGATAGGGTCTCATGCATTCTAAANTCCTGATCCTCTTGCTTCCTCCTCTGAATGGAAAAAAAATTGTAGATTTATGCTACCGTATCCAGCCTCTTCTAGAATTTTCAGTCACAGAGTGGGCATCACCATCTTCCCACATGCTTTTTGGACTTTACGTAAAAGCCTAGAGATAAACAGTCTTCTAGGTGGTCTCATAGAGAAACACCTTATCTGGCTGGGTCCCCACAGGAAACAAATGACTTGCTTGTACCTAGGTAATTTGAGAATTCTGGAGGAAGATGGCCTGAGGAAACCTGGGAAGAGCAACTGCTGCCCNCACANAGGCTTACAAGGGAAGAAATCAGCAGGACAAAGGCTCAACTTCCTCCCCTNTCTTCTCCTCTCAGTGGGCTTTGCGTTGGTCACACCGAGAGGGAGCCCGAGGGTCAGGGAGAGATTGATAGAACAAACTGGTCAGTCAGTCCCCTGAGCACAGAGAAGGGGACATCTGGCACAGGGCTTCTACCAAGTCGACACTGGATATTAGTGACGTGATACCATCTACTGTGCCTATAAACCTTTGAAGGAGATTTGTATAAAGAGGACAAGGGCAGGTATGTCGCATGTGCTCAGTGAGAACTTGGACCTAGATACATCTGTGGACCAACTGACCATACGCAGGGGTCACATGAGCAACCAGATACTCCTGAGGCTCTGTCTAAACCAAGACTGAATGAAGGCCAAGCAGCCCTAGACCCTTTCCCCACAGCCCCCTCCCTCATCTTGACCTTCCACAACTCATTGAGAAAAAGACACATGATGGACAGTACCAGGAAATGGGCATGTCCCGCACCTTCCTAGAGAGTGGGGTAGCTNACCTAAAGGGCACACTAGCTTCCTAGGTTGGGGTCTCCAGATAGGAGGCAGTCCCCTGCCTGGGTATCCCATATAATAAGCAGGCAAGTTAGCCACTGGCAAAGCTAAGAAATGACCATCTATCTGTTGTAAAGAGCTAAGGAAGAGGTTTTAGAACACTGGTAAACTATGAAAGGAATCCATGCTTGCATTAAAATGCCAACTTTAAAATATACAACAGTATAAAACAAGAAGTCTACCACTCTAGCCTCCAGCCCCTGGGGCTCACTCCTCACCATTTTGATTTTCTAAATTAAAAAAAAAGCCTTTGTTTTCTTCTATAATTTTGATATGCAATTAAACAAAATCATTTTTTCTTTTTTTCTTTCTTTTCTTTTTTTTGGGGGGGAAGACAGGTCTCTTGTAGCCTAGGTTGGCTTTCAATTTGCTGTGTAGCTGAAACTGCCCTTAGATTATTAATCTCTTTTCTTCTTTCCTCCCAAGTGCTGGAATTACAGATGTGTGCCACCATGCTCAGCTTTACAAAATATTTAAATGTGAATGGGCTCGTATCACATCTGTTGTCCCATATTTCGGTTCGCTTTAGGCATCTACTCAACATGTAGGCTAAGAAGGTACAGCTACTTTCTACAGATTGTCCCGGGGTGCATTCTGGGAAAGGCTGCTGAGAGTCTTAGATTAGAATATACAAGCCCAATATCTGCTCTGAGTGATCCCCTCTAGTTCCTCACTTGGAACNATGAAAGCATACTTCACAAGCATCACTCGGCACTGTCCATTTGTACAACCGCTCAGTCCGCAAATCTCAGAGACCTTTGCAATGGCTTTTAGATACTTTTCTCCGCAGGGGACTAGACAGTTAAATAACCCATAGTCCTTGCTCTGGCTTTGAGGAGCAGTGTAGGCACACGTAGGTGACTGGAAACTGGCACTGCAGACACTTCAGTGGGTACCTGTGGAAAAGATCATGTGTCATTTCTGATCTTACGTATCTCAGGCAACCAGGGTTCGAGAGGAAGTCAAGGATGTCTTCTTCAAGGAGATGATTCTCTAAAAATGGATTTGTTTGCAAGAGATAAGTGGTGGGAGAGGGGGACAGGGCAGATAGGCCAGACTGTGGAAGCGTCTTATTCTTGGAAGAACCTACGAAAGACATCAATTCCACAGAATTGTTCTTATCTCAGATTGGCATCTTGATTTTGGCCTTCCCAGCCTCTGGAACTGTAAGGAATCACTTCTTCCAACTGCTCCCCCCCCCACTTTGCCCTGTCTCTCAATAATACAATCGTGCTTTGACCCCATCAAGGGAAGGCAAAATTGTTATGGTGCAATCGCTTCCCCAAAGCCCCGGCTCTGAACTCTACTGCACTGGGAGCCAAGCTCCAGCATGGGCTTTAATTCCCTCCGAATAGAAGGCTGTTGGCAAGCCTTCCTCCAGTGTCTCCTTGCCATCTGACTCCCTCTCATACATATGGCTTGGAAGACAAAGGAGCAGGGTTGAGATTTGGCATTATGTTGTTCTGAGTCTTCCATCCTTCCCCTCTGACACTATTTTTGGAAGTCCATGATTTCTGAGGTTAAGGAAGTTTGGTTGTGTAACTCGGTGCAAACTCATTATCATAAATGCTCCGGGTGATGTTCCCTGGATATATCTAGAATCAGAGGAGCTCTGACTAAGAGAATGATTGACAGCCATGCCTCTGAGTTTTCCTATAATAACCCAAAACAATTTACTTAGATTAAAATTCAGCCTTTTAGACACAGTATTTCANAAAGTACACTCAACTGTACATCTTTAAGCCCATTGGGGAAAAGACTCACAAATCTGTAAGGGCAGAACAGAGGTGAAGCAATCTTGGATGTTTATTAACCCACACTTTGGGGACCACAGGAAAGATGAGCTTGGAGACTATACNTTCAGGGAGAAGTGACTGTGTGTCAAGAGCTGTGACAGAGGAAGTTGGAGCGACCCTCTGATGTCTTTGTCTGCTCTGACTTTTTCTGGTGGAATGGTAGTAGAACCTGATCCCTGGCCGAAAGGATGGGAACCTGATGAAGCCCAGGGAAACCAAAGTCTTTTGTGGAGCTGGGGAGGGAAGCTAGTTTCTCTCAGGGCCAGAGCACTGTGAGGATACAAAATCAATAGTCCCTGAGAAAGTCAGCCTGAAGGAAATGAAGGCACCAACAAGGAGCCACAAGAGGAAGAGAGAGCTGAAGGGTCCAACAAGTTCTGCAGTTAGCTCCATCCTTGCCCTTCACCATGGCTCCCTGCTGAGCTGATAGATTCTGTCCTTTGCTGGGCTCACTGAATTGAGTTTGGGTGTCTATAGAACGTAGAACATCATGACTAGTGAAAATATGACTTGTGCCAGGGATGGGGATGGGGGTGAGGGGTGTGGAGAGCACATGGAAGAAGTTAGATAACTAACTATGTCATCACCTTGGGCTCATTTCTCTGATTCCTGAAGATTTTAAACCATTGTTTTGCCATGGAAGATTTTCGAGAAGATTCTCTGAGTTGGAATTGCAGTGTGACTCCCATTGCTTTAGTGAACATGCCTCTAGTTTCAGTTTTCTCTGTGTGAGTTTTGTGAACTTGATTATTAAAGTAGAAAGGGAAGTTCAGTCAGAGTTCCCAAGGAAGAAGGCTGCTTCTCAAGGTGCCTGGTGTGGCTGCGGTATCTAATAGGAAGAGGTTTCTCTCAGAACCATCACAAACCATCCTCAGGGACAGAGCCCATCCTGGTCTCCAGATCTCATTGGTTGAAGGATCTCTCCAGTTTTCCCACTTTAGATCTTCTTGCCTAGCCCTCCTGTATGCTTATTCTGTATTTCCCTAGATCTTAGGCTCTGTGGATAGAAACAGCCCATTTATTGAAATTGGGGAGGAAAGCATGGTTGTGACATCACGCCCTGTCAAGTATCCTTTAGCTGGAGGAGGGAGATGGGGGATAATTTCTATCACGGTTTGACTTTTCTCTCTCAGGCTTCCTGGCACAGGGCCCTNTGGTCACTGATCACAGGACAGGACAAACAGTTTAGGAAGGTGGAGGACCCTGGGCCATCTCTGTATTATTTATTTCTACCTTGTCTCACTCTCCCCACTTGTGTCAACTGCTAACTGCAGCTATTTNTGCATACCTACTATGTGCCTTTATATATGCTTATATACATGATGACTCCTCACTGTAGCCCTGAAGGTCATGTATTTTATTCCTGTGTTGGTGCTGGGGAAACTAAAGACTGAAATACTTTATCTGCACTCTTACTTCTCAAGGTGCCTGATGGGAGGTGGCAGGGTGGGGCTTGGCACTTGGCTAGGCTCATGCCTTGCCAGTGCTCTGTGAGTTCTTAGGGCAGTTCTCTTCCCACCCTGGGGGAAGCTTGTGAACAGTGTCAGTGTTAAGGCTTTAGAAAGCTGAGCTGTCAAGGACTTGATTGGCAGCTGATGGGCTGTTGAGAGGTGATTGCATCCTGAGGGCTCTAACTTAATGGATTGATCCATTGATGAATTCATAGCTGAGTGGGCTATTAGGAGGCGGGACTGTGGCAGGAAGTAGGTCACTGGGGGCGTGTCTCTAAAGGGTAAATTTTGTCCCAGACTCTCCTACATCTGTGCCCCCCAGCCCTCTGCACCCTCGCCTTCTCTCTATTCTCTGTGGCTCCCTTTGTTCCTCTTTTCTCTCTCTGTCCTATCACTTAGGTCTCATTCTCTCTCCTCTTCACATCTCCTCTCTCGGTCTTCTGTCTCCCTCATTGCTAGAGATTGAGAACAGGGCCAAGCCCAGTAATCAAGTGTTTTCTCATGGACATAGTCCTTGTGTGAGTTTTTCTTTTTCTCTTTTGTTTAAGATTTTTGATTATGTGTCTATGTGTGCATCTGTGTGAGGGTATGTGCACATGTACGTAGGTGCCTGAAGAGGCCAGAAGAGGGTATTGGATCCTCTGGAGCTGCAATTACAGGAAGTTATTAGCTGCTTGACATTAATGTTGGGAACCAGACTCGAGTCCGTTGTAAGGGCAGTAAGTACTTTAACAGATAGTCCGCTCTCCATCTCCCTTTCTATGCATTTATTTAGGCACAACTTAACAATATAGCCTAGGCTTGCCTCAGATGCCATCCTTATGTCTCAGCCCCAGGTGCTAGAATGGCAGGTGTGTATCACCACACCTGGCCAGTGTAACTTGTTTCTAATGAAAACAAAAACAAAAACAACCAGAAAAATAACGAAAGAAAAAAGCTAAGAAGAATGATGTGAGCACTGGGCAGGGCCGATGCCTGGACTCTATTCCATCATCTGTTTTACCTGTGGATTTGAATGTGACTCTGTTCCATCATCTGTTTTACCTGTGGGTTTGAATGTGAATTTGCCTTTTGGCTTTTAGTGATCAGCAAGAAAAGCAAACATTACTTGTAGAATTTGATGTGTAGAACAGAAGCTTATTCCTGCCACACAAGTGAAACATGAGTATCCTTAATACAGAGATAGGCACTTCCAAGGTCAGTTGGTTATGTGGGCAGATGCATAAGTTAGGGCTCTAGTAAAGAGAATAAACCTCCACAGAGGGCTTTGATTCCCAGAGACTGAGAAGTCAGGATAGTGTCATGGGAAATGCTGTATCTGCTTTGGACAATATTTAAATATTGAACCTAATTCTTTGGCTGCTAGATAAATAACACTAAATTTGCAGAATTCCCCTAAAATCTGGGCCTTTGTCCAACTAATCCATAGAGGATGCTCTATATTCCTGCCAAAGGGTTTTGTTTGCTCTCCAGGGTGACCGGCTGTCCTGGTTTCCCTGGGACAGTGGGTTTTTGTGAACATGGGACTTTGCTGTGCTCAAACCTGAAGAACCAGGCAAAGTGGGACATGTTGGTTGTCTCACCTATTTGTCTCTGGCTTCTTTTTGTTCATAGTACGGAGAGTGGGGTGCTCTTGACCTCTGTTCCAGTGTACACAGCAGCAGCTATGGTGAGCTCATGTTTTTATGTTTCAAAGATTCATAGAACAAAATTCAAACCTTGACCTGTCATGCCAGAGCCAGGGATCAAGCCTTGGAGATGCAAATGGTCAACAGAAGGCATGGAGGGGGGTAGAAGTGTAGATGCTTCCAGTGGAGCTCAAGGTTAGGGAGACCTGTGGTCAGGAGACTGTGAGTGAAGAGTGACCCCTGTGCTATCACTGGTGGAGTGCTGAAAGGCCTCCGGGATGGGAGCCTTCTTCAGAGAGGTGGCCTGCTGTGGATTGTAGGCTGAAGTTTCTGTCCCAAAAGCTGCCCCCAAGTAACGACATAGAGGCTTAATATTAATTACAAATCCTGGGCCAATAGCCCAGGTTTGTTACTAGCTAACTCTTAATTTTAAATTAACCCATATTTCTTATCTATGTTTTGCCATGTAGCTGGGTACCTTTTCTCGTAGGGCACACCCATCTTGCTTCTCTTTGCATCTATCTGCTGGCGACTCTCCTGACTCTGCCCTTTCTCTTCCCATCATTCTCAGTTTGGCTCTCCCGTCTAACTTTATCCTGTTCAGCTATTGGTCAGTCAGCTTCTTTATTAAACCAATCACAGCAACATATATTCACACANTGTAAAGGAATACTCCTCAGTGGATCTGGATTTCTCTCTGGAGTGAGTGATAACACATCACAGCAGGCCCCCGCCCTAGGCTTGCATAGATCAGCAAGTGGCTTNGACTGCCATAGGAGGCCTTTGACAAGTATGCTCTTAGGTTGAAGCTGCCTACTCAGATTGAGAGGCNGTTCTGTCCTTTACAGCCTCAGTTTCCTTCTGTGACTCACACTGANGCCTCAGGTTCAGGAAGTCCTTCAAGCCGTGCTCCCTCTTCCGTGATGCAGCCATGTTCTTTCAAGCATAAAGGTTAGATAAGGAGAACAAGAAGGTCTTTAACCTGCCAATCCAGAGAGACCACTAATCATTTAAGGAAGGCCTCTCATTCATTCATTCACTCATTCACTCATTCATTTGCTTATATAAAGCATATATAAAGCATATACATTTGAAAATGTATATACTCTTTTACAATTTTGCACATATGCAATGTACTTTGGTCATATCTCCTCATCATTATCCTATTGTATTCTCCTCTCCTCCCACAAAGTCCCTTCTCCCAACAACTTACCAGTTTGAGGAATATGGCTTCCTCTCCCCCAGCCCATTCACTGCCAATAGTCCTCAGCTACCAGTGGGGCTTCATGAGTCCTTTCCCTACTCTTGAGGGACTGTTGATGGCCCAGGCTTGTGCCCGTGCTAACACTGCTGTGAATTCATGGATGCANCAGCCATAGCAAGTCTAGAAGACAGTGTTTCACATGGTCCACTCCCTCTTCAGCAATGTTCCCTGGACCTTCTTCAGTAGATAGATACCCTACTTCAATAGATACCCTGCTTAGGGCTGAACACTCAACACTCAACAGCTACATGTTCTCATCACTTTGGCCAGTTGTTCTTGCTTTCCAAGTGGGATGGTCCTACTTGTGCTGTGATCTGGTTTCTTTCTCAGCCCAGATTTGCAGCCAGGTACACACATGATATTGGAAGCACACGGCATACCTAATTGAGTNGCCTGCTTTCCGTAATACAGAGCAGACCCAATTTCACATCCCATTATTATCTTATTAGACTTTTAAAGATGAATTTTTAGCATATAAAATAATGGATTTCATTATGACATTTTTATCTATATTTTTGTACTTTGCTCATGGTGCCCCCCCTCAATGTGAAGGTTGAAGTTATGCTTAAGTTTCAATTACTGTGTTTAAGAGATATATAAAAAAAAATACTATAACTTGTAAGCCCCGCTTGCCCAAGGACGGATAACTTCCTGGAATGCTGGTGACTATTGTTCATGTAAGATAACAAGACAAGTGTTTTTACTTCTGCAGACAAGGTTGGTTGCCCCAACTGCACAGGACGTGCTTGATCACACATAGACAGGAAGTATGTTAGGATGTATGCTAACCCCTGACTGGACGAAGGTGGGACATAAGTNTCCTTGTGGGTTCTGCCTTTATAAGCACTGGACTGATGTAATACATGGCCATTCTCTGGGAATCCCAGGTAAGGACCTGGCCAGTGTCCATTGTCCTGGCTAGTATTTAATAACACTTGCTTCAAATTTGATTCACAAATTGTGGTAGTGGTCTCATTCTTGCCTGGTGGAATTAATACCAACTTTCCTCCTCTCTTCTTCCTCCCCACCTTACTGCTCTCAATTCTCCCTGTCTGCTTCCTAGTTTGGGAATATGCCTTTCATGGTTCTTGGTATTCCTTCATGTGTACATAAAACAATCNATCCAAACATCCCTCTATGGGGGATTTTAGCTCTTTCTAATCTTTCAAAATAATATACAACACTGTGGCATTCATTCTTGAATAAACCTTGACTCACCTCTTTCTTATTTACTTAGTAAATAGAAGTGAGTAAAGGAAGGTCCATCCTCCCACACATGTGCTAGGACACACACACACACACACACACACACACACACACATACACACACACATTTTTGAAACAGGATTTCTCCATGTATTTCTGCTGGATTTGAACTATGCAACTAAAGCCTCAAACTTGTAGCCATCAGGTTTTAGCCTCAGACTCTCAAATGCTGAGATTACACAGATGTGCTACCATGCCTAGTTGGAAGATACATTAAGGGCCCATATTACACAATGACAAATTATTTTTTAGAAAGATTCAACCAGGTCATACGTTTGCTGTTAGTGAGTGATTAACTCTTTTATNTTTACTGATCTTAACCTCACAATTCTGGTCACTGGTACATATTATTATAGCTTAAGAAAATATTTGCCAATGGATCAAAAATGATACTTTAATTTGCATTTTTAAAATTAGTAGTGGGGTGATTTTTTTAAAATGTATTTTTTGTATTAGTCAGCTTTGTGTTACTACAGTGAAATACCCAAAGTAGATAATTCATGAGGANAGTGATATTTTGGGAGGTTCAAGTTCAATATCAGAATGTTATGAGATTCATGTCCTATGCAACACTTAAAAAGCAATACTCTGGGGACAAAAGCTACCTTCTCTAGAGACCATCTTATGGAATGCAGGTTTGTGAAAATGCTTCAGCAGAGAGGAGAGTTGTAGAAGGCAGTAGGTAGGAAGACTACATAGAGTAGACTCTCCCTCATCCACGGAGTGTGTCTTTTTATGACCCGTCCCTCCAGAGCATCACAAATGATCTTGACAGTCTAGGTCTGGTTTCTCTNGTTCTTTAGACAAACATCTTTTCCTCACATCTATCTAAAAGCTTATGTTAGCTGATCCACAAGACAAAAGAATAAGGTGTCCTTGACTTATGTTGATATCATCTGAAGGTCAGCAGATGTTTTGGGACCTGTAACTCTAAGGATATCCTAATTGCTTAGGTGTGGGTTTTCTTTAGAATTGAGAATGCTGGGTCAAAGGAGGGGAGTCAAAAAGAAACTCTGCCGAAAATGTCTCACCAAGGAGCAGCATTCCTGCTGCTACAGGAATGGGAAGGGGGTGGGGAGGGTTGGCCTGACCTCAGGTGAAAGACAGCACCTCATAGTGGGAGCACACNTAGGAAGAAGTAGTCANATCTTGGACAGGAACAAAGAGAAAGAAGATGGCAGGGATAGACTTTTATTACATATAATAACCTCACAAGAAATACCAGAGCACTGCCCAGGAATCCCATGGGCAAAGCAAAAGATTCCTAAGCCCCCCTCCTAACCTCCCACCCCCTAACAATGCAAATGTGTAGGCCAAACTCATAGCCAGCCTACCCTCTATTTCCTTCTTTATTTTTGCTGTGAATAAGCCTTTTTTAAAAAAGATTTTATTTATTTATTATGTGTACAGTGTTCTGCCTGCATATATGCCTGCATACCATACCAGATCTCATGACAGATGGTTGTGAGCCACCATGTGGTTGCTGGGAATTGAACTCAGGACCTCTGGAAGACCAGCCAGTACTCTTAACCTCTGAGCCATCTCTCCAGCCCATGAGCATCAATTTAAAAATTTTTCTTTTCCCTTNCTCCCTCTCTTCCCTTTATTTTCCTTCCCCTCCCACCCTCTGTTGCCATGTATCCCTGGTTGGCCTCAAACTTGTTATGTACTTGAAGATGACTTTGAATTCCAATCCTTATATTGAGCATTTACTGGTACCCAGGCCTCCTTCAGGACAGACACAGGAAGTAGGTAGAGACATAACAAACAAATAATGTGGTGATGGTAGAGATATGCTAAGTGAGTCAGAAGATGTGTATAAGAGACAGCTTCAGGACAGACACAGGAAGTAGGTAGAGACATAACAAACAAATAATGTGGTGATGGTAGAGATATGCTAAGTGAGTCAGATAAAGGCCCTAGAGAATGACAGAAGAGTAGAGACTTTGGAGAGCTGTTAGGAGAAGGTGATAATCTGAGCATAAATCAGAAGGATGTGAAAGACTGGAGAGTAGTACCTGGAAGAAGAGAGTTCTAGACAGAGGGCACAGCATATGCAAAGGCCTGGGAGAGAGTTTGGAATGTTTAAGGATCATTGGGAAGGACACCATGGCTGGAATGGGGGGATGGGCTGGGTTGTAACAGAAGATGTAATAAGAGAGTGAGCAGGGTGGGATCAGATGGGACCTTGTTGTAAGGACTCCTGTCTTTTGACTTGAGTCTGGGGGGAGCTGTGGTGAGTCTGAGGAGATAAGTGATATGATCTGACTTGGGTTTTAAAAAGGGCCATCTCATCGGCCCTATGAAGAAGAGAAAGCAGGAGGGTAAAGATGGAAGCAGGGCTTGCAAAAGTCCAAAGAGACGAGACTGGGGCTGTGTCTACAAGGAGGAATGGTTCCTTGGACAGGGGATGAGGACAGTTGGGGAAGAAGTCCTGAGATGAAGGGCCTGCAGAGGTCAGCATAAGGCTCAGGACACAGGGAGAAGGGAAACTCAGAGCCAGCTATCCATGGAGATGGCCTGGGGGTGCTGAGAAGGATGTGGTTAGCAGGCCCAGATCTGGCTGAAGGGCCCACTCTCCCTTCCGGTTCTGACGGCTGCTGACAGGAGGTTCCCAGCTCACAATAGCTCTTTGGTCATTTCAGTTAGAATTTGGGAGAAAGCAGGACTAAATCTAGATCTTGATCTCTGAGGTCAGACACAGGTCAGATACGAGCAAGGTGAATTCAAATATTGATGTTGGAGAAAGAAGACACATAGATCTCTCTCTCTCTCTCTCTCTCTCTCTCTCTCTCTCTCTCTCTCTCTCTCTCTCTCTTTCTCTCTCTCTTATCCAAACACTCTCAAAAACTCTTGGAGATGGTTCTGTCACCTACCCATCCACCACTGAAGAATCCACCCTGCCTGCACTTGTTCTTGGTGTGGACTACAAACCACGTGTGTTCACTAACTTTACTTTCCAACCTTTACATTCTCCGAACTCTCATTTTATGTGAAACGCAAATTTTTCTTTTCCTAAATATAATTTCTCTCTTGAATAAAGCAATCCAGTTTTTGGCTGACAACACACTGGACTGTATTTATTGGCAATACTCTCAGCTACTTAAGCACAGAGGAAAGGAATCAGAGCTAGTGGATGAGGCCCAGAGCCAAGGCAGTCCCTGGATTTCCCAATGGTCTCTGCCTTTCCCACTAAGGGCTGGATCTCTTATTCTGGGTAAAGAGAAACATAACACAGGGCTCCTCTGAACTAGGGAAACCCTGACCTGATTGGCTNTTGGGGACATCAGCCAGTGTCACATGCAGGTATTAGGTAAGGTGTTCAATTTGACCCCTGGAGCACTGGGAAGACTTGCTTTCTTTTGTTTGAGAAAGAAACTCACTAGTCACCAGTCTAGGATCAAGAGTCCCACTTCTCCAAACCTCATACTCTTAGAGCCTCCATCCTCACAGAGAGATGAAGCCAAGGCTCCGTTTTCTATGGTTGGTCCCCATTTCTGCAGCGTGCCAACGCTGTTAGGATGGTGAGGAGAGGGCATCAAAAGATGGGGGGAACTAGTGCATCCATCTTTGTGGGAAGTGACTGAGAGCCTCCTCAGACACACTCGTTTCTTTCTGCACTTGGGAAGATCATCTTGCCGTTAAACCCTCACTGTATTCACTTGAGCTGCACAGACTAGTTAACACCCATTTCTAGGGAAGACGAAGGCAGGCTGTATCTGCCTCCTCCTTTGAGCAGGGCAGTGTGCATCTTAAGAAGGAATGAACACTTGCTGAGGAAATACCTTGGAGAGATGAAGTTGAGAGGGACAAAGCCCTTGGAACACAGACATGGAGGCGGGGTGGGGTGTCTCAGCAAACGTTGGGGGAATTGGAGCTTCTTGGAGGGAAGGGAGTGAGGCCAGAGGCCTGTGAATGCCCGTCAGGTTCTTTATTTTGTTGACTGTTTTNGGGACATGTAACAGACATTCAATAAAATGTTGGTTCCNTCAACAGAGAGGAGACAGAGATGAGGGAATGCCTGGGAGAAGTCTGGTTGTGTTTTGATTGTTCTGAGCTTAGGGTCTGGGAGCCCAAGTCATCCCACCAGAATATCACAGGTGTGAGAGACCTAGGGAGGTTGGAATAGGAAATACTTTGTGTGTACCCATTTCACAAGTGTGGATGCTGAGGTCAGAGGACTCAAACAATCTGCCTAACATTTTTTTTTTTTCATAAACAAGTAGGCACATTAGGATTTGACCCAGGTCTCTCTTCTCTGAGCTTTGTCTTACTTAGATCTGTTACACAGTNGTCATCTTTGGCCTACCCCCTTCTAGTCCCTGAACCACTGATTAGACCATCGTCCACTAGGTGGGAAGGAGAAAGGAAGTGGAGTGGTGAGGCAGGTTCCTGAGTGACAAGTCACTGGAACCCCATGTTCTTTAAGATGTNGGTGTTCATGTAGAAGCGTAGGGTTGGGCAATGCAGTGGGGAGCAGAAGACCTGGACTCTTCCTTGAACTCTGTCCATCCTCACTGTGGACTTCAGCCACTTGTTGAGGAACAGGATTCAGACGACCGCCTTTTCTCTGTGAAAAATCCACCTTCTGCCTCTTGATAGCATCGGACTCGTGCTTGATTCCCCACGCCAGTTTTCTGCAAACTCACAGGAGTCCCCTAGATTCAGCCTGGGACTGGTCTGGGCAAAGGGAGATGAANTGCTTACCCTGATATGCCTGGTCCTCTCCAGGCATTTAAATGTGTGGTCTCCATCATGGTCCCCAGTAGCCCTCACCCCAGCAAATGNCACTNTTATTCCTCTCCTTCATGTNTNCTGCTGTTGACAGCTCCCAGAAGTAACGGTATGCCACTTCTGAGTTTTGGTTGTGTCTTCTCAGGTCTCATGTCCTGCAGTCTATTTTCTTACTTTGCCACTCACTGTTCACTCTGGGACCCACAGGCTACCAGGTGGAGAGCAGCCATGAGCAGAGACNCATGCTGGCTGAGATCACCNAAGGCTCCAGCTAAGCAGGGACTGGGTTCCCAGGGACCAAGGCTGACCCATCACCAAGCAAATGAACTCTGAAGGAGACCCCTCAGCTTTGCAGAGTTTGGAGATGACCTCAGCCTTATCTCTGAAGACAGCCTGGAGTCGGACCTCTAGTGAAACCACGCCCGGATTGTCAGCGCACAGACGTGATGAGATAATTATGGCTGTTATTTTAAGCTGCCAAGCTTTAGGGTTGGTTACTAGATAAAATGGATTTAACAGACAACTTTCTCTGGGAGAATTCTCTGAAAAACAGAATTCCAATGCTCAGATGCAGAGGGGTGTGGGGACTCACTCTCATTCAGGGCTGTGCTAGGGCTAAGCATGTGACCTAGGGCTGGGCCAGTCGGCATAATTTTAGAGAAAATGGAGCACATGTTCTCTGTTTGCTGTTAGGTTTCTGGTGTGCACTTCCAAGCTTGGAAAACAGAGCCTAGAACTGCCAAGGAGGTGACGAGCTGGGAGGAAGGGGACAGTAAAGATGAATGGATGAAGACTGAGAAAGACTGGATTAGGAATTCTGGTTGTGGTTTGTGATGCCCTGATGAAACTGCTTCTGGTTAACCCTTTGCCTATCCAGCTATAGAATCAATAAGTTCCCTTTGGTTTAGCTTTGTGTAAGATGCATTTGATCTCTGTCTCTCTCTCATCCTAGATAAATCTGTGTGATTCAGTGACTGTCCTCATTTTAGAGATGGGGAGACTGACACTCAGAGAAGTTAAGTGACCAGCCACAAGCTGCATGGGGGAAACGATGGATTCCAAATCCATTCCACGCCTTGTTCCTGCTCCCCCTCCTCCTCTTCCTCCTCTTCCTGNTCTTCTTCCTCCTCCTCCTTCTCTTGATTTTTCAAAACAAGGTTTCTTTGTATAGACCCAGATGTCCTGGAACTTGCTCTGTAGACCAGGCTGGCCTTGAACTCAGAGATCCGTCTGTCTCTGCTTCCATGAGTGCTGGAATTAAAGGCATGTTCCACAACCCCCTGGGGGCCCTGCTCTTTTTATAAAAGCAACCTAAACAATGTGTTAACCTCCAAGTCCTGGTTTCCAGGAACTAGATTCCCAGAAAGACTGAATAGAGCTGAGTGAAGGAAACGAGGAAGCAAAGGATACTCATGTAAAGTGAAGGAGTGCTGCATCTGTGCCCTGGCCAAGTTCTTTCCTGGGGAAGCGACTGGGCCAGAGCCTGGGACTTTGCTTCTGCCTGGCTCTCAGTGCAGGCCTGAGCAGAGTTCCAGAGCACCTGCAGGATTGTTGTGTTGTTGTGTTGTGGGAACCTTTCTGGAATAAGCACTCAGACACCAATGAGAGTGCTGAAGAGAGGAGATGTCACTGTGGGACCAAAGCCATGACAACTCCTGAAAGGCCTTGGTATCATGTCCAGTTTGTGTTTTCATTTTATGTTCTAAAACCACAGGGTGGGGCGATTGAGTAAGCCTGAGGTCAGGTTGTTAGTGATCCATTGTTATAGTTACTCCTCCAGGTCATTCTGTTCCAGGTAGCAAGTGAAGTCGTGCTTGGCAAACAGGCAGTACAGGCAGTGCTGTAAGTGAATCACTAAATAAATCAGGATCCAAGAATTGGTCTTTTCTACCTTATTATTTTCCATTGTTGTTGGTTTGGGTTTTGTTGTTGTTTTGTTTTAGACACNGACTGAAGCTTTAAGAGGTCTGGATTTGTAGACAGGCTTTATGGATTGTATCCTTGCACTTCTGGGTTTCNGATGGGGGAAGAGTGGACATCATGACAGTGCCACATGTGTGCTTGCTCTTAGCATTGTTACTCATGTTGTTACTGCTCTCTATGAGAAGCACATGAAGGCTCAGGACTGGAGTTTGTGGGCACATTTAAAGTCTAGCTTCTGTTCCTTCTACCATTTTGGCACTAAATGATCTTGGGTCTAGAGCTATGAACCCTTCCTTAGGGGGGGCTTCTGAAGTCTGCTCAGATCTGAGGATTGTTTTCCTTAGATTCTGAAAAGTTCCTAGGTATTACGTCAGGGAATGCTTGTGTTTCATTCTCTCTCTTTGCTCTTTCTGGAGCTCTCACTGCACATATGTTAGCTCTTCTCACTGTGCTTTCCATGGCTTCTCACCCATCCTTCCCAGTTTCCTAATGTCTATCTATTTCTATGTTGTATTCTATGTGCTTTTTTTCCCTTCTTAGTCCCAATTTGCTTTTTTTTTATGTAGTTATCTTTATTCTACCATTCAATCTGTCCATAAATTTAATTTTGTTTGCTTGTTTTGCTTTTGGAGACAGGGTCTCTCTGTGTATCCCTGGCTGTCCTGGAACTCAGAGATTTGCCTGCCTCTGCCTCCCAAGTGTTAGAATTAAAGGTGTGTGCNCAGTGAACTTAAATTTTTAATGTATCTTATTTTTTAACTTCAATTTCATTTGCATTACTTCATGTCTACCTAGCCATTGTCTATAATCCCTTATTTATCATATTTTTTGGTACCAATTTTTCTCTCGCTGATATACTTATTTGATATTATTTATCTGATAATCTCAATATCTGTAGTTGTGGGACTAAGTGCTGTTTCTTATTTCTGCTGTTTTCTTGCCTGTGGGGGGAAAATTGAGCCTGATTTTGAAGTCCATTCATCTGGAGAGAATTGACTTTGCTCTTATCAATTTCTTAACACATGGTGTACTTGTGACCTCAGAGCCACAAGTTGGCAAAGGAGGCAATTTGAGCCCTTGAGCTCACAGATAGGAACTCTTAATTGCACTCTTTTCTTCTTCCTCTTTTTGTTCAGACTCAGGTCAAGGCACCCTGTTATCTTCTTCAGTCATTAAGAGATGGCCCAGGATGGGCTGACGTCTCTCATCATCATACCGGGGACTGCACAGGGATTAGGCTGACATCTGTGAGTTCGCAGTTCTCCCCGAAAGGCCTGTTTGCTTGCTGCCTGCTCTCTGTGGGATGCTCAGTAGTGTTACACAGACTCCTTAAGCTCTGTAAATTTGTCTAGTACTCACTAGACACATCATCACTCTTTTATCTTGTGTCCTTATTTGTAAGTCCCCTGACAAGGGGCATGACCCTTCTCCACACGTGGGAGTGGATAGAGGAGATAGAGGAGAGCCTCTCTATCTAACACAGACAGAGCCTGGGTCAGTGGTAGAGCTTCCAGATGGAGCCTGTGGTGGAAGAAAATTGTGTGTGTGTGTGTGTGTGTGTGTGTGTACATGCATGTGTGTGGAAGTTAGAGGACAACTTGTGGAAGTTCTTTCCTTCCATCATGTGGGTCTCAGGAAATAAATTCAGGTCATCAGAGCTTCCACATGATCCTTTATTCACCAAGTCTTCTATTGGACCCTTTCTCATCTATTGTGAGAAGTTATGATGAGAGGGATTGCAGTTGATCGGGAGGCAAATGATGAACACTGCTGATGATGTATTGGCACTGTTTTATTTCTTACGGCCTGTATATATTACTTTTCTGATTAAAACGACCCAAACAGAATACAGAAAACTGAGTTTTCCTACTCTCATTTAGAGTATTGCCTGTATCAGTGAAGTGAACAGCCATGGATTTGACAGGGTTTTATGTCAGGGGAGATTGTGGGTGTGGANTAGAGCCACGTTAGCCTTCTGTGTTACTTGCTCCTTAGAGCCTCTGTCTCTTCAGTAACTGAGAGTGAATAGTGTGAAACCTTTCATGCCCTGTGAATGACTCACATAGATCTCAGGACCTGCCCTCCCAGGAGGAGCCAGTAGACCCTCAAAAGTACGTTCATGAGAGCAGTAGGTAGGGAATGTGAGGAGCAGAGGCTACTGAGGATTAGGATGTAGATTTACTCTTGGAGTTATGACCCTGNACTTGTAAGGAACAAAATGCTGGAGCTTGGACATGCACAATCTTCTGCTTTGGTTCTAGCTGGGATCATTGAGAGTGCAGGAGCATTGATGGCCAGTGGTTCTATGAGCACTGTTGTCTCCCAGGAAGACAGTGGGCTGGTGGTTTCTGTGCTCCAGGATTGTTGAGTCCCACCCAACTATGGAACAGTCCTGAAGGGAGGAGTGATGATTAAGAAATAGTGGAGATACATAAAAGAAAAGACAGAGACACAGGATAGCATCAGGAGGGCTCTAGGTCAATACCACAGATGCCCCAAGTTTATTCCTCATGAGCTTTTTATACACCAGCAAGGGGAGAGGCAAAATATCTCCCCCTTTCAAGGACAAAGTACAGACAAGAGTAAAAGCTTCCTTAATTCTCAAAACATCTAGTACAGCAAAGCATCCTGTAATTAGGCCTTGAAGTATAAGATACCTGGTAACCACACCTTTGGCCAAAGCATCCTATTATGCAGCCTTGCGGGGCAAAACAAGCTCGGATTCTCTGATCTTGAGTCAAGATGGAATAAGGTCACATTATGGAGTCTCTGTGGGCCCCCACACAGGGTATAAGAAAGGAAGTCTAGGCAAGAGAAGCTGCAGGGTTTGATGTCAGAGTTCAGTGGGGGTGGGAGGATCAAGAAAGCTAAAGAGACAGGACATTGTGGATTGAATTTAGTCTCGANAAAAGAAATAAAGGCCCAGGGAGGAGAGCAGCAGAGAACTCTGCAAGGTCAGCACTGGGCTGGNAAGAAGACNGCCAATTGCAGGATTTCTGAGACTGGAATTCATGGAGGATATTTCAGTTTCTTTAGTAAAGTGAAAGGAAGACAGAGTGAAGAGGTTTGGTCCCAGGAGTGGGGAGAGGGTTAAACGCTACCAGATCGCTGAACATCCTTGAATAACCAGAGTTGCCAATCAGAGATGGCCCTGTGGGGTGCAGCCAGGCACTGGCCAGGGTTTAGACCTGCTGATCTTTCAGCCAACAACTAGGATTTCATTGGCTTTTCACACATCACCCTAGGTTGCCCTAGAGAGGTGCAGAGAAGNGAAATGATTAGAAAAACCAAGAGATTAGGGCAGAAGGCAGCAAAGGCCTTTTACTGAAAGAATTTCGAATATGGTTCTACTAACTTCTCTTCCTTGCAGCCCCAGCGTGTCTGACTTCCCTTGTGGGACTGAGTTTTATATTGACAGGGAAGGACATGGTGATAACTCCCAAGTGTACAAGAACAACAAAGGGCCGAGCTGGGTGATTCCTGTTTTCCATTCGTTTAGGCAGGCATCACGTTTTTCACAAANGAAAATGCCATGGACTCCTCTTGGTTTCTTTCAGTGGATATGCAGGGGTAGAGAAGACAGATCAGTCAACAAGAAAGGATGCTTAAGGTCATTTGCAAAAAGAAAGACACGTGACTTTGGGTGCAAAAAAGACAGTGATTGTGGGAGCAACAACACGCAGGTGAGTGACACTGAGAAGAAGCCTGAGAGGAGGCCCAGGTGTCAGCTGNTAGTTTCCACTTCTGTGGCTGTGAGGCTTGCAGTTCCGTGGACTGCCTCCTCTTAGCTTGGGTGTCACCAGAAACAGATCCCGAGATATGGACACTGGTGCCAATGTATTAACAGACACACGAGGAGGTGTCTGTGTGTGTTGGAGGGGTGAAACAGGGAGGGGATGAGAAACTATGAAAAGTGCTTTATTGAGCTAGCTGTCTCTACGACTGACGGTAGTGCATCCAACATGCAAATGTCTGCACAGCACAGAGCCACCCTGTCCACCAGGGACAAGGGAGCAGTCATCCTCTTGCACTGCTGTCCGTCAGGCCTTGGCTGAGGGTTGCTTTCCGGTGTAGGCAAAGGGTGCNGACCTACTCCCCTGTCCTATCCTGCTGCAGGGGAGGTCAGNAAGGGTCCAGTGACCAGAAAAACTTTAAGCCCCACAAATCCAGGGCTTGATTTGGGGATTAGCAGACGTTCACTGAAGTGGTTAAGAGATTAAGAGGGCCTGTAACCTCTGTTAAGAGGAAACAGTGAGAAGCTTCTACTACNTACAGTGGGGAGTCTGGCAGCCTCTTCAGCCTCTCAGAGGATCTTGGGTTGGGGGATCTGGGCACTTGTGTTCCTGTGATCACTTCTTACTCTGGATCCCTGCTCCTGGTGTATTCTTACCCCTCCATCCACAAGTTACCCTGCAGTGAGAGATGCTTGTTGTCTTTAACTTGCTTTATCAAAAACATGGTCCATGAGCTGGGGATGTACTATAGTTTGATTTGAAGCACGTCTGCATAGCATACAGGAGGCTTTGGGTTCAATATCCAGCACCACATAAACTAGACATGGTGGCATATACCTGTAACCTCAGCACTCAGGTGGTAGAAGCAGAAAGATCAGGAGTTTGGGGCCGTCTTTAACTACAGAAGGAGTATGAAGCCAGCCTAGGTGTCTTGAGCATGCCATGTCAGAAACATAGATGAACATATTTGTCTTTCCACACTGTCAGAATTTATTGAATAGCAACAAATTCACAAGGTTTAGTAATTTCAATGAAAACAATTTGTCCTAAAATCTTCCTATGTTGGTAGCCTGGCTAAAGTGAATATAAGTACTTTATTCCAATTTTGATTATTAATATTCTCATAGCACACAGCAGATAATTAACTATATCTCTTTACCTATTACATGCATTGAATGAGTATAAAGAGGCTGCAGTGGAGTTCAAGAGGTTTCCCAAGTGGGCAGAGAAAGAGTCTGTGTTGATAAGACAACAAACCAGAGCATCTCAGGGAGGAAGCTGGAGTCAGGTTTGAGAGTGAAACTGCAGAGTACAGCTTCAAGGTGAAAGGTCAACCCAAGTCTGAAGATGGAAACGGGTCAGGAGAAAGATGGGTCGTGCTTGAGTCCGGACAGGTGAACAGACTGTGGAGTAGGCTGCATCAGCGCCAGGGGACTGAGCCACGGTGGGGATTAGATTTTCTGTTTTCTTCAGAAACATTGACAGAGGTTGGGGAAATACAAGAAAAGATGATGTCACTACCTGACTCAGTTACTGTCCCATTAGTGTGAAGAGACACCATGACCAAGGTAACTTGTAGAAGAAAACATTTAATTGAGGGCTTGCTTACAGTTTTGGAGGGCTAGTCCATGATCATTGTGGTAGGGTGCACGGTGGCATCAGGCATGGTGCTAGAGAAGAGGCTGAGAACTTGACATCCTGATCCCAGGCAGCAGGCAGAGAGAAAGTAGATTGGGTCTAGTGGGTGCTTTCGAAACCTCAAAGCCTGACCCGTCCAGCAGGCCAGGTTATTCGAGGGTCTCGAGGGGGGATCCACCTAAAAGTCAATGGGGGCGAGAGGGAAAGGAGACCAGGCGCAAAATGAGAGACAGAGTCAGTCTGAGTCGCGTCAAGGTCTCATTTTAATGGTGGGTATTGCTGCTTATAAGCAAGGTTTCAGGAGGGGAGNGGGAGTGGGGANTGATAGGAGAGAAGAAAGGAAAGTTCTTAGGGTGAGGCCACTTTGGTCCCAGGTTCCTGCAGCTGGCTGATTTAGTGCATGTTCAAAGAAGCTTATCTAGTCGCACATCCCGGAGACCTCCTGTTTCACAAGGTTTGCCAGGAGCCTCCTGTCTTTGTAAGATTTATAACATCCGTGCTGTAAAACTTAAAAGNAACAAGAAAGGTTACTTCAAAGTTCAGGGTAAAATTGTCCGGAGATGGTCTCCAACAAAAGCCCACCCCTAGTAACACTGTTCCAACAAAGCTATACCTATCCAATGATGGCACACCCCTAAATCCTTCCCAAACAGTTCCCCTAACTAGAGACTAAGCCTTCATGCATATGAGCTTATGGAGACCATCTCATCCAAACCACCACACTAGGNTCAATGTTTATTGAGTGACACCAAGTTCCATGAGGATTTCTAGAGCTCAGCTCTACATAAAACCCCCGGGGAGTTGAAAGACTGGGAATTGACACCTAGGCCTGATGCTCCCTAATCCCAAACTCAAAGAAAAGAAGCCACATTCCTTTGAGAACAGGAAGATGTAACCTAGGAAGGTGAAAGTTTAGCTTTGGCTACTTTCCCCATGCCAACAACTGCTTCCTATCTCTTCCAGTGGACAAGGTGTCTCTGACAAGTTAGATGACTAAGAGAATCCCAAAAGTAGAAAAATCACTGTGCATTTGAATTTCCTTTTATGCTAGAGGGTGTAGGCTTCACACAAGGAAGAAACATCCATTTTATTTTTCTTAAGCATTATTTTTCACAGTGATCATTCTAATTAATAAAACAGAAGTTTGGAGAGGATCTCTTCCACTGACTGGGGAATTCATTAGACCTAAGATCCCAGTGACAGCTCCAAGCATGTACACTGTGGGATGTGGGAAAGAACAGAGTGCCCGTGTGAAGGATGGTCTGTCACACAGCAGCTCTGCACCTATCTGTCCCTGTCCTTTGCACTTATGAATAATTTATTGAACAGTCTGAACTTACTGTGCAGACAGTTTTTGTAGTCTCTCTCTCCCTCCCTCCCTTCCTTTCTCTCTTGGCTTTGTTCTATGACAAGTCTCCCATTCTTTTCCCTTGGTCTGAATTTTGAATCATAAACTTCATCACAATGAACTTGATGCTTACCTCCCCCTGGGCTCATCCTGGCTTCTGGGGAGGAACTTGGAAGATGAAAGACTAGGCTTCCCTTCCCACCCACTCCTCCCCTCCCTCCAGGCCACTCACTCCTTTTCTGTCTTGAGGATGAGTTCTGCTTGTGATGGTGACTGCTTTCCCACCATGATGGTCTGGATAGCTGGCTCTATGACGATAGCTCCTGTCTGGGACCATTTGGGCACCATATAGAAGACCGTTTGGAAGGGGCCTCTGACCTCAAAGTTCTGGGATAGAAANCCCACTTTTGAACCCTGTCCTCTTGGCATGACTTGGCCATTACCCTCTTGCACTTTTAGCAGCTATGATCACCCCACATGACAAGCCTGTGCAAGACTGGGCCCATTCATGTTCCATCAGGAGATGAGAGGGGCTCATGAAGATGTATAGGCAGTTTATAATTGTTAGGATGAAGGATCATGGGTTCCCACATGAAGATGTATAGGCAGTTTATAATTGTTAGGATGAAGGATGATGGGTTCCCACCCTTCTTTCAGGGTTTATATAGAATAGTAAGAGAGACATCTTCAGTGGTGTAGCTTCCAGTGAGCTGTGTTCCTGTAAAGCATNCCCATGATCCTTTAAGTAACCCAAATTTAGTTCACTGGTCCTCCAAGCTATGTTTGAGTGGAATCCCTAACTCTCTGTTGGTGAATAGATGTCCATTCATTTCCCCAGGGAAAGTTCATGCAGCAACCCATTCCAGCCCACGAGAAGGATTTCCCTCATCCCTTTCTGTCTCTCATTACTTCCACTTGGATGGTCCACTCCAGAGCCTTATCGCTGAGGTCCCTCACCTGGCCCATCTCCTTTGAGTTGTACAGCAGTAAGGAAGCTCCATCTTGACTATTTTTATTCTGTTCATCCTTCTCTACAAAATGCAAATGTGCTTGACCCTTTGAACTCTGGGAACTCAAACTGCCCTCTGCCACCCCACTGTCCATCTGTGACTTCTCCCCAGACCTTTCCTAACAGGCTTGGAGCTACATTACCACTTCATGAGCATAAGCAAACACTTGACAAATAGTAATATATTACTTTTCCTTACTTTTTAACTTGCCCAGTCACCTTTAATGATTTTCTTTTNTAATATGTAAAAAATACNTATTATTGATGNTTGGCATTGGGAAACCCTCAGAATGACTTAAATACTACCNAGACCTAAGATTCCATTAACTCTTCAGATTCTTTCCNTCCCCTTTNCCCNTGGTTAATACATTTTGAAGGGAAGGGTGAGGTAATGGTTGGGACTCAACTTCCTCTTAATCATCTCTAGAAGGAGGAAGTTAATTATTTGGAATGCAAAAATCTGTTTCTCCTCAGTGAAATTTCTCAACTGTAATAATAATAAAAAAAGACCCACGCAACACCCCATTCTAATTATGGTAATTAAAGACTCTCACTGTGTCACTCTGATGTGTGAGCTGATTCCAGAAATGCACATAGGAAGCCCGTGAAGCTTGAGGTGCCCTCAACCCTCTGCATCTACCACCCTCTGCATCCCTTCTGAGGCCCTGGGAGAGGCCTTAGCCATGCATTCACACGGTCCTATGTTTCTACGCAATTTGATCAAGCAATAATATGTGCATTTTCATGTGCATGTTTTGGTGAATATATGTGTGTGTGTGTGTGTGTACATGAGGAGCTTAAAGGTTGCTGTTCAATGGTGGGTGGGTCTTCCTCAATCACTTGACCTGACTTTTTTTTTTTCTTTCTTTTTTGAGTCAGAGCCTCATTGTAAGACATGCTAGCCTCAAATTCACTATGTAGCAGAGGATGGTGACCTTGAACTTCTGATTTTCCTCTCCACACCTCTCAAGTGCTGGGAGTGTAGGCATGGGCTATTAGACCTGGTTGATAGGGTGGTACCTGGGATTGAACACAAGGCCTTGTGCATGTGAGGTAGGAACTCTACCAACTGAGCTGTATCCTGAGCCCTCTACTTTATCCTATGAGACTGAGTCTCTCACTGAAACTAAGCTCATTAGTTTGGCTAGATTGGCTGGCCAGCAAAGCTGTGAGAATCCTCCTGTCTTTGTCTCCTCCAACCCGTGTCCTTGGTGGTAGGGTTACAGATGTGTGCTGCCAGGCTTGCATGTGGGTGCTGGGGATCCAAACTCAGGTCCTCATGGTTTCATAGCAAACACTTTAGTCACTGAGCTATCTCCCCAGCCTCACANACAAAAAGAGCTTTTAATCACATTTTATTACCTCTTCGCACTCTGACCTCCCTGCTGTTATTTTCCCCNTGAAAGCTAGAATTGGTGTGGCCAAAACACATCTGAAACTTGGAATTGACCTAGAGAGCCATGTAGTCTGGGTTAGTTGAGGCATTTACGTGACTCACAGTCACTCCCGTGTAGTTAAATTGTTGCTCTCCATTCCCAGATGTGCCTGGGCCTTCAGGAGCTCTGTCACTCATTGTCTGACTTATCTGTGTCATGTCATTATTATGGCATGGGCTAGGGGCCTGGACCCCACGGCCATGTCCCACAGTGACCAGCCCAGGGAGTATGTGAGTACTAGGGGACAAACAAGTTTTGAAAGATGCTTGGCTTAGATTGTTTTCCACATCTATCCATAAAATAAACTTTGAGAGATCTCCCCAAATCAGGAAAACAATTGGCTTACATTTATAATTAAAGCAGCATTGACTTACGTGGTGGCTTAAAAGAAAATGGCCCCCAAAACGGGAGTGGCACTATAAGGAGATGTGGCTTTATTGGAGTGGGTGTGTCCTTGTAGGAGGAAATGTGTCACTCTGGAGGTGGGCTTTGAGGTCTCCTATGTTCAAGATATGCCCAGTGTCTCAGACCATTTCCTGTTGCCTGCNGAATCAGGATGTAGCTCCTTCTCCAGTACCATGTCTGACTGCATGCTGCCGTGTCCCGCCATGATGATAATGGACTAAACCTCTGGAACTGTAAGCCAATCAATTAAATGTTTTGCTTTATAAGAGTTGCCATGGTCATTGTCTCTCTTNGTAGCAATAGAAACCCTAACTAAGACAACTTACGAAGATGAATTATTCTCAGGATACACTTGCTGGTTTCCTCAATTCAAAACTCCACGATTCTGTATGATGTTTGTCTTGACCAAATACTTGGCACAAGCAACNAGGGAAGAAGGGTACACACATATGCATATATACATACATGTAAAGGTGTGTGTTTATATTATATACATTTGCTTTTTGTTAAGTTGTATTATCACATTTAATATAACAATGGGTTTTATTATGGCATTTTCAGACGTGTGTAGTGCATATTTTGATGATATTCATCCCCTGCCACCCTCTGGTATTCCCTTTCTACTCATGCTGATCCCCTTCCCCTTCCCAACTAACCCCTTAAGAGGGATACATTTTGGCTGGGTGGTGGCACACATCTTTAATACCAGCACTTGGGAGACAGAGGCAAGCAGATTCCTGTGAGTTGGAGGCCAGCCTGGTCTACATATTGAGTTCTAGGACAANCAGGGCTACACAAACAAACCTGTTTCGAAAAACCAAAATAAATAAACAAATAATAAAAATAAAAGAAGACAGGTACATTTTGGATCATAGTTTGGGAGAGTAAGTTACATCATGGTAGGGCAGACATGGCAGGCTTCAAGAGAGCAGGAGTGGGTGGGAAGCCCCACATCTGAGCTGACCAGGAAGCAGAGGATGGGGAGCCTTCACACTCAGCTGTCTCTTTATTCCCCATCCCCACAGCGCCTGGTTACTATTCTTCGTTTCTGTCATCTCCTAGACATTTCCATTCATGTCTTCCAAGTTATCTGAGCATGTTAGGAATCATTCCAGCATGCTAAAGTGATGGCTTCTCGGTTGGAGTCACACCAACCTAGAATACGTACATGTTGTGGTGTGATTGCTTTTGACCCAGCATGTCACTTTTCTGGGGTGTTTTCTTTCTTTCTTTTTTTTTTTTTT
>LZPO01034885.1:120937-135578 GCA_001675575.1 Neotoma lepida | reverse complement strand
TAGAGTCTCATATGGCCCAGGCTTACCTCAAGCTTGCTATGTAACTGAGGCTGGTCCTCCAGAACTGTCTTCCTGTCCCATCTCCCAAGTACTAGGATTATAGATGGCCATCACCTCACCACACTTTCTCCTCTGCCAGACACTATATTGCCTCTTTCATTGTGGCCTGTTGAGTGCTAGGGCTTCTAAGGCCCATTGCTACTCCTATGTAATTATACATATAATATTAATAAAATGTATATTGCTTTTTTGAGACAGGTTCTCTCTGTTATGCAGCTTTGACTGTCCTGGAACTCACTTTGTAGACCAACCTGGCCTCAAACTCCTTGAACTCACAGAGATCCACCTGCCTCTGCCTCCCAATTAAAGGCATATATCACCATGATGGTGTCTATGACAGATGATGCTAAATTCCTGGCCATATCCCAGTCTCTCTCCTGATGTCCAGTTACTGTGTCTGTATATATATATATTGGGTATCTCTACTCTCTTTGGCCCACAGATGTTCTGAACTCTGTTTGTCCAAATCGAAGTCCCCGTGGTCCTTCCCCTCTCAGATATTCTCACCGCCATTATTAGCATCTTAGTAACTAGAATTCAGATACTCAGCCACGACGCTGTGTCATCACAGAAATGCTTGACTTCCTCCTGTATGTCAGACACTGTGTTATGTAAGGAGACATGAAGACTAGGACCGCAGTCTTGTTCTCAAGGTCTTCACAATCCAGAGGAGAAGATGGACATGAAGATGAACAGGGAAAACACAGCATCAGGAATATGCAGAGCCTAACACAGCGTGTGAAAGGGACATGATCACCCTGGTAGTGGGGACAATGAAAGGAGGCTTCAGGGCAGTGGTCCCTGAGCTGAAATGCAGAACATGAGTGAGACAAAGTGGAGGAGAAGGCAGCTCACAGAAGCATGAAGGATGGAGGACAGCAAGCTAGGAACAATGAGTCCAGAGTCAGCATGGCTAGAGCCTGGATACAGAGTGGATCCAGGGACCAGTTAAGGAAGAAGGCCTTGGATCTGTTGTTCAGGTTTGGATTTTCTAAAAGTTAAATTTGTTCTTTGACAATTTTACAAATGTACTTCTTGCATACTGAACATTCTCACCCTACCTTCTCCTACCTCTCTGCTAGCCCTGTCTAGCCCACCTTCCCTACAAATCTTTTTCTCATGATCATGTTTATTAATTTGGTTTTTGACCCACTGAGTTTAACCAGGATTGTCTGTGTGAGCATGGGTTTGGAGCTATCTCCTAGAATCTATCAATCGCTAACTATTCATCAGTAAGGGGCCTGTAAGCCTCTCCCCTTCCATGATTGATTGTTGACAGGGTAAGCCCCAGTGTAAGTAACTGAAATTGTTGTAACTTAATGATTGTAANGGTTGTATGAGTTGAGAGGATGCCATTTTGCTGACTTTCATCTACCTTCTGGATACATGCTTTCTGCCCCCTCTTGTGCAATGTTCCTTGAGTCTTAGAGGGGATTATGTAACATCTCACTTGGAGCTAAGTCCTCCACCATCACTTATCTCACTCTCTTGGGCAGCCACGAGTCTCTGGATACATTGCTATTCACTGCAAAGAGAGACTTCTCGAAAGCTGAGAATAGCTTTTGAATATGAGTATATACATTGAAATTTAGAAGACAGTTTGGTGCTGTGTCAGTTTATTTAAACAATGATAATAAGTTCCCCACTTGGGCCTATGGTCTCCCTAGATATTGGTTATTAACAAGGATTACAGTACCAGACAGACATGGGTTCCCTCCTGAGGAGCAGGGCTCAGATTCAGTCATAGGAGAGTTGGTTACTTCCATAACATTGGTGCCACAATTGTACAAGTGAGCCAATTTTACTTGGCAGGTTGGTTTTTTTGGTTTCTAGGGTTCACAGGTGGATAAGACCATTGATACCCTTTCTCCATTAGCAGCCCACAGAACACCTTCCAGTGTTTGAAAGCTAGCTAGCAGGAAGTTTCCCAGCTCAGTTCTAGCTTACTTTCTCTATATTTGACAACCAAGGTATGTGGTGTCTTCAGAATAGGGTCTTATCCTCTAGTTCTAGTGGGTAACCAAGAAAACTGACAAATCATGTTGTCTTTGGGGCCTTTGCAGCCTTCCTGACTAACTCCTGTGGAGGTGTCCCATACTTGGGACTGGAAATGTTGCTTAGTAACTCATTGCTTCTAGGAGCAGCAGTATCTAGCCACATAGGGTGGCTCCCTTCACTTTTGTATTTTTTTATTTGGGTTATAAAAGAGTAAATTTCTCTGTGGCTTTTTCATACATCTTTTGTTTTGGTTAATTGTCCCCCAATACCTTTAGCTCTCCAATCCCTCTGTACTCCCCCTTGCTTAAATATTTCCACTTCCCCGTTTTCCCTTCTCACCTGTTCTGCCATCCCTCCTCCTATAAGGCAATCCTCATCCCTGAGGTCCCTTCCTAGTTTTCCAGGTCCCACCCACAGGTACTCCATGTTAAACAAACATAACAGGAAAGTCAAGGCTAGGATCTACACACGAGAGAGAACGTGCAGTTTTTGTCCTTCTGGGCCAGGATTGCCCCACTCAGTACAAGTTTTTCCAGTTTCATCTGGTTGCAAATTCCACAATTTCATTTTTCTTTATAGCTGAATAAAGTTTGTGTGTGTATATGTTTTCATTTTCCATTCATCAGCTGGTAGACATCTAGTCTGCCTTTATTTCCTAGATATTATGAATAGAGCAGTGATGAACATGGATATGCAGATATTTTTGTAATATAAACCACAGTCCTTTGGGGATATGCCCAGGAGCAATGTGTCTGGGTTGTATGTTTGTTCTATTTGTAGGGTTTTTGAAAACCCTACAGACAGATTTCCAAGGTGGCTGCACTAGTTTGCATCCCCGCTAACAGCGTATGAGGGTTTCCCTTTCCCCACATCCATGCCAGCATTTGTTGTCACTGGTATTCATGATGATGGCCATTCTTACTGGGGTGAGACGGAATATTAAAGTAGTTTTAATCTATATTTTCTCTGATAGCTAAGATTGTTGAAGACTTTTAGAAAGTGTTTCCTAGTAATTTACATTTCTTTGGAGAACTCTGCTTTGCTCCATCGCCTAATTTTTTAGTTGAGTTATTTGATTTCTTGGCTTCTAGGTTTTTGAGTTCTTTATATATTTTGGACACTGGTCCCTCTGTCAGATATGTAGCTGGTGAAGATATTCTCCCATTCTGTGAGCTGTATCTCCACAAAGGATAGTCTCCTTTGCTGTACAGAAGCATTCCAATTTCATGAGATCCACTTGTTAATTTTTAGTCTTACTTTTTTGTTGGGGACCAGCCTGACCTGTCAAACTGTCCTTGAAGGGAGGAGTGAGGATTGAGAAATAATAGATATGAAAAATATAGATGTAGACAAAGAAAGAGACACAGGATAGCTTTGTGAGGGCTCTGGGTCAATACCACAGTCATCTCGAGTTTATTCCGAGTGGGATTTTTATACACCAGCAAGGGGAGAGGCAAAAGACCTCCCCCTCTCAAGGTCAAGGTACAAAGTACAAAAAAGTGCAGACCCTTCCTTGATTTTCAAAACACTTGGTGACCACACCTTATGGCAAAACATCTTGTAATTAGGCCTTGAAGTATAAGACATCTGGTAACCATGCCTTTGGCCAAAACATCCTATTATGCAGCCTTGGAAGGCAAAGCAAGCTCGGACTCTCTGACCCTGAGTCAAGATGGAATAAGGCCACACTATGGAGTCTCTGTGGGCCCCCACACTTCTTGTACCATCGGAGTTCCATTTAGAGAATCAGTTGAAGCATATTCCCTACTTTTTCTTCTAGAAGTTTCAGGGTGTCAAGCCTTATGTAGAAGTCCTTGATTTAGCTGTAATTGACTTTTGTGAGTGGTGAAAGAAAAGGATCTAGTTTCCCTTTTCTGCACGCTGATATCCAAGTTTCCCAGAACATTTTTAAAAAGATGTGATCTAGTCTCTAGTCCATAGTTTTGGCGTCATCATCAAAACTCAGGTAGTTGTAGTTGTGTGGACTTCTATCTGGCTCCTCTGTCCTATTCCACTGATGTATGTGTCCATTTTTGCCAATACCATGAAGTTGTTTTTGTTGTTGTTGTTTGTTTATTTTTCTATTTGTGGCTCTGCAGTTAACTTGAAATCAGTTGAAACACACCTACTGCAGCATGCTTTTTGTTTAGGGTTGCTTTGGCTATATTTGGTCTTTTGTGTTCCTTTATAACTTTTTGGATTTTTTTTTTATTTGTGAAGAATGACCCTACATTTTTGATTGGAATTGCCTTGAATCTAGAGATCGCTCATGGGTGGATAGCTACTTTTGCAAAATTAATTCTTCTGATCCGTGAATGTGGGGGATCAGTCCATCTTCCAGTATCTTCTTCAGTGTCTTCATTCTGAAGTCTCTTCATTGTACAGGCTTTTTATTTTCTTGAAAGGTTAATTTCTAAGTGTTTTATTTTGATTTATGTAGCTATTGTAAATGAAATCATTTCCCTGATCGTATTTTAATATACTTGATATTGGTATATAGGAAGCCTACTGATTCTGTGTGCTGATTTTGTATTCTGAAACTTTGCTGAAAGTCTTTACCAGCTTGAGGAGTTTTTAGGTGGAATCTTCGTGGTCTCTTCAAATGTGTCTGAAAATAGGAACACTTATCTTTTCATATTTGTGGCCCTTTTATTTCCCTCTCTTTTCTTATTGATCTAAGACTTCAAGAACGTTATTGAATAGAAGTGGACATGAACACCTCATCTTAATTCTGGTCTTAGTAGGAATGCATTGGGTTTTCTCCAGTTAGTCTGATGTTGGCTATAGCTTTGCCATATAGTCTTTATTATGTTGAGGTATGTTCCCTCCATTCTCTCTCTCTCATCCTTCCTTCCTTCCCTCCTCCCCTTCATTCTTTCCTGTGTCTTATCTGGTTTTTGTATCAGGGTAACTCTACCTTCATAAAAATGTTTAGAAACAACCCTTCCTTTTCTGTTCTAGAGCAAGTTGAGTAGTATGGTGTTAAATCTTTGACAGTCTGGTGGAATTCTGGAATATATCCACCTGGTTACATTGTGGTTTTTTGTTTGTTGTGTTTTGGTTTTGGTGTATGGAGACTTTTTATTAGTGCTTCAATATAATTGGTGATAATACATGTGTTTAAATTATTTATTTTATCTTGGTTTAATTTTGGTAAGTCATATGCACCTACAAATTCGCCCATTTCCTTTAGGTTTTCCAGTTTAGTATAATATAGATTTTTTTAAACACAGAAAATATTTTATTCAAGTTTACAAAACAAATGAGTTATTTTGGTTTTAAATTGCAGAAATAAATCCCAACTAAAATATGAAAACAAATAACTTCCATTTAGAGAGAGCCAAAATCAGTGAAGACATTCCTAACAACTGAACTTCTGTCCCATGTATATTTTCCAGTTTTTGAGGGTCTACCAGGGAAAGCCCTTCGCTGTCTGTACTCTGCTTTTCCCTGTTTCTTTTCTTTTTCTCTCTCTTTGCCTTCAATCTTTTTCTCTGACTCTGGTTCATTCGTACTGTGTTTTGTTCATGCTAGTCTAGAAAAGTCTTTTTGTTTCTCTTAATTCAGTCTCCATTTTCATGTCATCCTTTTCATCTTCTGCCGTATTGCCGAATTTTCTCCTGGCACTGCTTGGGTACCACCGTTGTTGTTTCTTTAGCATCTTTCATTAAAGCTTTACTGTCAACTTTGAGAATACGTTTAGGTCTGTTGAGCTCCCTTGGGGCATTTCCCCCTCTATCCAGCACGCGTCTTTCTTTTCCCCTTACTCTGTAAGTTTTTAGCCATGCTTTACCTGAGAAACACGACCACATAATGCAGTAGAATGCCAACCGCAGAATACAGACGTTTAAAAAGTTATGTCTTTATGCTTTTTTTCCCCCCTGGATTTTATTGGTATCTATTGTGGTGTCTCTCTTTTAGTTCTAATTTTATTAATTTAGGTTCTCTTTTTTTAAATCTTTTGGTTAATTTGGCTAAGAGTTGTCAATATTGTTTATCTTTTAAATGTTACTCTTTATTTAGCTTTAACTTTTTTTATGTGTGTGGGTGTTTTACCTGCATGTATGTCTGTGTACCACATGCATATAGTATTCTCAGAGGCCTTAAAAGGGCATCAGAGCCCGTGAAACTGAAGTTGTAGGTGGTTGTGAGTCACCATGTGGAAACTGGAACTTGAACCCAGATCTTCTGGAAGAGTAGCCAGTGCTCTTAACTGCTGAACTATCTCTCCAGCCCTTTGTTGTTCTTTTCAAAGAACCAACTCTTCATTTTATTTATTTATTTATTTATTTATTTATTTATTTATTTATTTATTTATTTATTGGCATTTTTTTCCTATTTCACTAATTCCTGCCATGATCTCTTGTTTGTCTACTTCTTTGGGTTTCATTTGTTCTTTCTTTTCCAAGGCCTTAAGTTGTATCATTAAACTGTTCATTGGGGGTCTCTCAAAATTTTTGATGGAGGCATTTAGTGCTATAACTTCATTGTATACCATATATGGATTTTGATATGCTCTATTTTCATTTTGTTCAATCCTAGAATATTGTATTTTCTTCTTAATTTCTGTAGGGACCCACACAATAGTGTGTTGTTTAATATCTGTGAGTTTGTGTGTTTTTTGTAGTGTCTCTTAGTGTTGATATCTAACTTTATTTTAGTGTGGTCAGATAGAATACAGGACGTTACTTGTGTTTTCCTATATTTGTTGAGGCTTGCTTTATGTCCTGAGATATGATTTATGCTTATTTTGTAGAAAGTGTCATGAATTGTTGAGAAGAATGTGTATTCTGCTGTGTTTGGGTGGAATATTCTGTAGATTCATGAGGTCTGTTTTATTTATGGTTTCATTTAACTCCAGTGTTTTTTTTTTTCTTTTTCTATCTAGACGACCTGTCTATTGGTGATTGTGTGATATTGTAATACCTAACTATTAAAGTGTTGGGGTTAATCTGTGGCTTTACATCTTATAATATGTGTTCTATGAAATTGGGTGCACCTCAGTTTGGTGGATATATGATTAGAATTGTAATATCTTCTAGGTGGTTTTTTCACTTATTGAGTAAAAAGTGACCTTCCTTATCCCTTCTGACTAGTTTACTTAGAGTCTATTTTGTCTGGTATTAGAATAGATGTGCTTTTGTAGTTCTATTTGTGTAGAGTACCTTTTTTACATCCCTTTACCCTAAGGTGTATCTACCATTGATGATAAGTTGTGCTTCTTGGATGTCCTGTTTTCTAGTCCAGTCTGCTGGGCTGTGTCTTTTTATTGATGAATTGGCATCATTAATATCCAGAGTTATTATTGAAAGATGTGTATTCATTCCCATCATTTTGTTAGTTTTGTGGTATTTTCTTAGATTTCTTTGGATTAACTGTCCTAGTGTTGTTTGATTTTCCCTTATGTCCTCTTGGATGTGTTTATCCTACTCTTCAGTCTGAAGCAATCCTTCCAAGATCCTCTGTAGTCCTGCCTTAGTTTTCCTGTATTTCTAGTCTGTTTTTATCATGGGATGTTTTAGTTTCACTTTCAATTATAGTAGATAGTTTTGCTGGGTGTAATAGTCTGGTTTGGCAGTTGTGATCTTTCAGAACTTGGAATACATTTTTCCAAGCCCTTGGGGCATTAAAAGTCCCCAATGAACAATCAGCAGTTATTCTAATGTGTCTGCCTTTATATGTGGCCTGGCCTTCCTCTCTTGAAACTTTCAGTACCTTTTATTTAGTCTATATTTTTATCATTTTAACTATCATATGTAATGGGGAGTTTTTTTCCCCCCAGTCTTGTCTATTTTGTATTCTGTGGGCCTCTTCTACCTGGATGGGCATCTCTTTCTCTAGGTTTAGAAATTTTCTGTGGTTTTATTGACAATCTTAACTATGCCTTTGTCCAGGAATTCTCCCCTTTTCTATGCCCATAAATAGATTTGGTTTTTAAAGTGTTATAAAGTTTTGGTATGTTCCGGTCTGTGTTTTTATTGAATGATTCAGTTTTTCTACTTTGTCTTCCATCCCTCTGTTTTTTACATGATTCACTCTGTTGGTGAGGCTTTCCACTCAACTTTTTATTAGGATTATCGAGTTTTTCATTTCCTGTTTCATTTCACTTTGGGTTTTCTTTAGTGATTCTATTTCTTTATTGAATTCAGCTTTCATATCCTGCATTGCCCTTACAATTTCTTTCATCCATTTGCCTTTTCTTGGATTTCAATGATTTTATCCCTTCTTCTCTTTATGGGCATTCAGGCATTTAGTTGTGTCTTGTCTGAATGCCTTAAACTCATTGAACACATTTGTAATTGTTCTTTTGAATTCTGTTTCTTGAATTTTAAGTTGTTTCCTTAGGGAACATTACTGTGGGACTGGTGATGGAGAGAGGGGACATATTGCCTTGGTTTATCATGTTGTTTGTATTTTTAGAATGTGGATTTAGCATATTATCTTTTGGTATAAATTTTATCCTACCAGGCTGGGATCCTGAGGTGAAAATGCTATCATGAGACATGATATGAGATTGGATGGCTTGAGTGCAGCCTTAATAGTGCGAAGCCAAGGCTAAGAGGCAGGGGTCCTAGTGAGGCTAAGTTCTCTTACTGAGGCCAGAGTCAGAGGGACCGAGTAGAGTAACTATGGTGTGTAGGACCTAGGGAATTATGGGAAAAGTGTCCAGGACAGGTTCTAGGGCTGGAGGACTCTATGGGACTAGAAGTGGAATAGGCCAGGACCAGAGTCTGGGGAAGCGGCAGGGTTGGTTACCACACTAGGGTCAGAAGGATTCTGTGGCAGCTATTGGACATGGGACTAGGGGTGGAACTGTCCAGATTTGGGTTTTATTGGATAGTTTATGTGGCCTTCAGAGTGGTAAGCTAAAATACATAGGTCCAATTTCTGTGCCTATGGTAGAGGGAGAACTTGAAGAAGGTTAGATTGGCAGAAGGTAAGAGATTTTGAGGGTTACCCTGGATGCATTGTACAGGAACCTTAAGCAGAGAGTGGCAGAGGAACAGAGAGAAGTCATTATCTATCCTAAACATCTGACCTAGGGCTTGAGTTACACATTAAGATAATTAAAAGGAGTTGGGACACTTTGGAATCATGGGCTTCTGTTTCAGGACTACAGATGATGCTAGGAGAGAAAACACAGAAGGTCTCAGAAACAGTCTCCATCTATCAGATTGCAGTCTCTTGAACTCACTCTGTGTTTCATCCATTCTGGTTCCTGTACAGACTCAATTATCCTCATCACCTTTTTCCTAACAGCTCACTCAATGACCACCAAAATTAACTCATTCACGTGGAGTTTCTCTGACCTCCCAATGGGCTCTTACATATGCCAGAGCTGAGCTTCCTCTCCAAGCCCCTGTGTCCTCCATTGCTTTGTGAGTGTGTGACCTTCCAAGGGCAGCATCCATGCCACTCAGTTGCTATTGGGCAACACCAAGTGCGTCTTTCGAACAAATGAAGGCAGTTCTTTTTGGTGATGGAATTTAAATCCAACCTACCTGCTTACCAAGGTCAACACAAAAAGCACCACCGATTCTGTAGCGTGAGTTGCTATTAGTGTGGGCTCAAGGAGATGAGGGATCAGGAAAGTACGAGGAATGGTCTGTGGCCTGGTAATGCTATGGCAATTTCTCTGCTGTTAGGTGGGTGGGAAGGTTTATCTCTGTGGGTGAATGGCTAGTACTTTGGAGGCACAGCATAAGAACAATGGAATGTGGGCTCTTGTAGGGACCAGCATGGGAAAAAAATGGTGGTGGAATAGTGGTAGAAGTGGAAAAGCAAGGTGGCAGCAGAAGACCACAGAGAGAAAAGCTGTACCCTGGGGCTTCAGGGATGCCTTCCCCTTGGTTCCTCACAGGGCGGGATGAGGACCGGCTATAATGGGATCATTACAAAGTGTAAGGACAAGAACAGACTATAATTCAAGGGCAGAGATAGAGGAAGGTAGGGGCAAAGCAATNGAAGGAAAAGGTTAGAGAATTAGGGGTGTGTGCTTTGTAGACAGTATAAGTATAGAGACAGGAACCCAGGTGAGAGCCAAGCCTGCACAGGACTCATATCTACTGATTATCACAGAGATAAAGGGACAGGAACCCCAGTAAGCTCTAAGCTGACATAGGGGTTACGTCCACTGCTGATCATGGAAACAAAGGAACAGAAACCTAGGTGAGGGCCAAACCTGTGGTAGGGCTGGTGGTAGGTATGTTTTGGATCCTCGCAGCCTCACTGGTGACTTCTCCTGGCTCTATTGCTTGTATAAAAGAAAGGAAATCTGTTGAATGCAGTTGGGCAGCTTCCCTGCTGGTAGTGAGAATGCCTCAATGCCATCATTTCCATGAGGTCCATTCTGTTTTTTCATTGTTGAGCTCCATTTTCTCCTGTCTCGTGCCTGACCTTAAAGCCATGCAAGCCACCCACCCCTATGTTCCTAGTTCTCTAACTTTGCCCTTTGCATCTAAGACAAAAGTATGCTTTTTTCTTTTCTTTCTTTCTTTTNTTTTTTTGGTTTTTGTTTGTTTTTATTTTTTGTGGTTTGACTCTGGGGCTTCCCTTGTGAACTGATCACTAGTCCTCTGTGGCCCTTACCTATATTTTTGATTGCCTCAGAGTGGACCATGGGTCTCTTTCTGGTTGGCAATCATCCATGTTCATCCAGTTCTCCTGGAGAGGTGGGATGCAGACAGGAGACTTTTGTCCCTAAGCTCTGCATTCTCTGGCAGCCTCCATCCCAACATTCCAGCCATGTTTCTGCCTCCCCCAGCTTTCCCCAGCTGCGGCCACAGAGTCACACTCTGAGACCAGGCTGATCTCAGGTAGGAAGAGCAATACCAACCTCCATACAGTGGCTGTATTATCCTTTAATCCTCCAAGGAGAGAATAAAGTCATGATATTCCAGAGTAATCCCTTTGCTTTGGTTCTGTTACCTAAGTTGTCTCTGGGCATCCCTGGATGCTCTCTGCGTCCTCAGTTGCTTCATGGGTTCCTCTCTAAGCTCATACTTGAGTCACCGTCCCAATTTGTTTGTTTTCTTGTTTGTTTGTTTAAATTCAGGCTTGTGTATATGGGTGTATGTGGGCAGGGATACACGTGTGTGTGTGTGTGTGTGTGTGTGTGTGTGTGTGTATGTTCAATCTATCACTACCATGTCCAATATAGAATATTTCTGTCCATCATTTTGTCATTATGGGATAAGGGTGGCCAGCAGCTGTTGCCTAAAATTGAAAGGGTCAGAGTAAGAGTCAGTACACTTCATCCCTGAAGAAAGAAGACAAGCTGTTGTGTAGGAAGGAAAAGCCAGAGATCCTGCAGTGTGGGAGTCTCCAGGAATGGTCCAAACAGTGGTCAGTCTCACACTGAGAAGAAGCTGGAGAGAAAGAGCAAGCCTGGAATAGGAATAGAGAGAGTTCATGGGGGAGGAAACAGAGGCAGGGAAGACAAAAGACTGGCTTGCAAGTAACCTTGCACTGCTCACCACCTCAGTGGAGTTCTAGTTTTATCAAGAGCTGACTTGAGTCAGACCCATGAGGATGGAAGAGGGCGCTGAAGCTGGGTGGGCATATGGATGCCCAGCTGGGATGCTGCAACATCATGTCTGGCCCAGGGCATGTGCCAAGAAGTCCTTGCCACATTGAACTGACATCCTGGTGACTTGGCAGATTTCTCACTGTGACCCATGCTTGCTCTTGGGAATTCATACATAGTTCACAGAGTATTTCGGAATTTTGTGTATTGGCCACGGATGAGTAATGATGAATATGAATTTATGTCTGTGCACGTATGTATACACAATGCAAAACATACATAATAGAAAACACTTGCAAGAAAGCAAGAAAGGCTTCTAGAATTAAATGAGACACTATGTCTTTGTGTCTTCAGAGAACAGTCTCGAAGTTAAACATATAAGATGAGACAGGTATAAAGCACATGGAAGGTCAATTAAGTCGGTTGGATCCATTTCTGCAGTTTGTTGAAAAGTCTCCTGCCAAGGATCCATGCAGACAAGGTAGCCCAGGCCCAAGTGTGTTTGGCTCATCTTGCTGATGTTTATGGACAGAGCAGGATAGCTAATTACTCTTTCTGAGTTGGATTTGGGGGTAGAGAAAGTGGGCAGTGCTCTTCAGGCCTCTCATTGCCTCTGTGGTCCCTTGTCTTTAAGAGAGTCATTTCCTCTTTATGCCTCGACATCCCCACGCTTGTGTTGAGAGGCCACCATAAAATGAAAGTCTTTGCAGGTACTCAACAGAGTCCTGGGGCCTGCTAAGGTAGGGGCGAAGACAGCAGTCATGTTCCTGTTACTCATCCCACCAGAACAACTTCACATCAGTCCATTTCAGTGCTTGCTGTCCTATGCTTTGAGGTTGGCTCTCTCAAGACACATACATGACTTAGATTCTCCAGAAATGATGATCACAATGGATCAGTCTTGGGGCTAAAGATCCTTGATGTCTCATCTGGGGACCAATGTGATGGGATTTGTCATTGATGCAGCTGTTTAGTTGTTGGTTGAGAAAATGGTTGGCATTTTTGGCTTGTTTTGTATGAATGCTGGGTGTAAGCCCCACCTCTGTCATTTCTTAGTTCTGTGGCCCCAAAGAAATCCCCTAAGCTCTCTGAGCATCTGTTTCTGTGGTTTCAATGGGGGAAACTGTGAGGCTTAATAACAACATCTGTGCTGTTCCATTCTTTGTGCTGTATGAAACACGAGCATTAGATGACAGCTGAGCAGGGTTTTGGGGTCTCTATCACTGATGACCTATTGGAATTTGGGGGTTGTTTCTCTGTGACTTGTACTTACCAAATCTCCCAGGTTAGAGAGGCAATCGGCACATTTGCTCTTCGTTGAACACTGTTTGAAGCCCAGTTTCTCCTTACCATCAATGTTTAAAAATGAAAAAGTATTGAAAATAACATCAATTTCATGTAACAGATTGTTTCTCATTCCCTGAGTTAAAATAAAATGGCGAAGCCTATGAACATTTAAAAAAAGAACAGGTTTGTTGAACGACATTTAGTGGTGATGGCTAATCTATGCTGTTAACTTGGCAAGGTCTAGGATCACCTATGAGACAAATCTCTAGGTGTGTCTGTGAGGGAGATTCCCAATCAGTTTAACTGAAGTGGGAAGACCTGCCTTGAATGCAGACAGCGCCATCCTTTGGCTATGGTCGGGGCCTGCACTGAATAAGAGGGAGAAAGTAAACTGAGCATGGACGTCTGTCTCTCTGCTTCCTGACTGCTGACACAGTGTGACCAGCCACCCTCATGCTCCTTCCCCATGCCATACCCTCAGATTGTGAGCCGAAAGAAACCCCTCCTTCCTTGAATTACTTCTTGGTAAATATTTTGTCATGGAAATGAAAAACATGACTAATGTGAACAGGAATATTGATCTTTAGGTGGACTTAACATCCTTGAGTTGAAAACACACGATTTAAGGCTTATCATTAGGCCCTAACTACTTTCCTGGCTTTTCTGAGTCATCTGCAATTCTCTTGGGTCTCTGTCATGTAGGCTGTCCCTTATCACTACACATGGCAGGTAGCTCTGTCTGTAAGAATGTGCAGGGAGTGGCCAAGGGATGGCAAGTCAATGCTGACTTGTCTTCTAAGGACAGAGCCTGGAGGACAGCAGGTCACTTGCTGCACAGACCTTTGTGGACAGTGAACAGTGCCTTGGAGGTCTGTGTCATGTATGATTTGAAAATGCCAAAGGGGAAAACAGAAGTCCAGGAAATGGGCAATGGGAGTGGGAGTGAGGTGGAATCTCCACCATTGAGCAACATAGTCCTCCCAGGCCTGAACAGTGTGTTTAATTAGTTTGTTCAGCATGGATTAAAACAATGGCTCCTTCCTGGATTGTGGGGTTAATGAAATGGGCCATGGGATGTACAAAGGAATATTCATGAAAATAAAAAGCATTTTACTTCTCCAAACTTAATTTTGTGACATGTAGGTGGATGAGCCATACACCTTGTTTTGTAAACTATCTTGCTCACTTGGCACAATCTCATAGACCTCTTCCTGTGACTGTAAATGTCATCATTATCTCCCTTGTTTATTTAGCCTGTTTCCAGGGCCACTGCAATTGGGGACCATGGAAATGGCAGGCTGGGTGAGGCTTTCCTGGTGCATCCTACAGGCCTAGCATCCTAGGCATTCTAGGTCCCCACCCTCACCCAGGGTGACTCTCAGGGAGCTGTTCTGACCTCAGGTGCTGATAGCAGGGGTCTTTCTAGAAATTTACATTGTTTCTCTCAGAAACAATGATGATCTAGACCAGTCTTCTTCAATTGCGGATTTCTACCCTATATGGGAATCATATAACTGAATGTGAGGGTTGTGGAAAATTTGCCAGGAGTAAAAGGTTCCTGGACGTACAATGATCAAAATCTAATTTAAATCAAACACTTACCAAATTTAAGTTTTTTTTTTCTGGAAGTTCTGGCTTGTGCTCATGGAGTCTCACAATGTTATAGCCACCTACTATTATGCATCACAAAATCAGCCACAGGATGCCAATAAACACTGTCTGCAAAACCTCAGCTCAGATGTGAGACTATGCCATGAATTGCAATGGTTT
>LZPO01034885.1:104790-120849 GCA_001675575.1 Neotoma lepida | reverse complement strand
CACTCGGTAGCCCAGACTGGCCTCCAACTCACAGAGATCCGCCTGGCTCTGCCTCCCGAGTGCTGGGATTAAAGGCGTGCGCCACCACTGCCCGGCTTCTCTTCTTTTTTGAAATGTAATGGGTTAATTACAGATAAGAAGGACTTAATATTTTTCTACCACCATGCCCCAGCCAGGTAGGTATTAAATTTGTAAACCTATTGATTGCATTGTGATAGAATGCTTGATTTAAAAATAATATTTGTGAGACACACACTGGTCAAGGTGAAGAGAGTAAGACTGTGGAATATTCAGCCTTAAACAGGACATCTGTAACACACTTTCCTCCGAAGGCTCAGGGGACAGTTCAAAAAGAGGGTGGGAAGACAGTCAGGGTAGAGGCAGTGGATGACTCCAAGGAAAGAGTACTTTTCAGACACAACAGGGCAGTTGCCATACAAGCCCACAAAAACTGTGACAGCATGCACAAGACTTCCACAAGCTCAAGTCAGACAAAATGACAGCATGGATAGGGGAGGTGGGCACCAAGACCATCCCTGGCTAAGGAGCTCTCAGCAACTGATAGCTGCTGGGAGAGAGAGGGTCAGTTTTCTTTAAAGGTGTGGCTCCTGGTATATCAACTATGGTCCAGTGGATGCTCGAACACCCAAGAGAATATGAGCAGAACAAACTGGACTCAATGAGTGTAAAAAGAGAAAGAAGAGAGGTCACAAAATTGAAGGAGGAGAGGGAAGGGAGGGGAATTAGGGGAGGGAGAGGAGGAAGGGGAGGGGGAGAGTAAATCCAGGAGGAGGTGGGGGTGAGAGGTGAATATGATCAAAATACATTCTTTGAAATTCTCAACGAATTAATTAAAAATTGCTATAAGTTGCTGATTTGAGTTTGATTAAAAATTTATTACATGTATTTCATCTTGGGATTAGGACAGAATTTCAAGACATTTCTGGATAACCCTAAACCTACTTGGCTACATATTTATGCTAGGCAGTATTCTCATCATCGATGATCATACAATCAAAATATTGACCGACTACATTCTGCAGCATCAAATACTCACCTAAAATTTAGCCTTTTATGTAAAAATAAAGAATCTTTCTCATTGGTAATGCAAAATTGCTTTTTTCTTTAATAAATGGTAAAGTTGTAGATATGCCAAAGAATTGTCTTAAAATTAATGTCTTTATGGTTTGTTGATAAATGTTTGATTGGAATGTCTATTTTACATACCTATATACCCAAGGACATGTAGACATTTCTTGGATGAAAAGAAGTCATGAGAAAAAAAAAACCGTTTAAGAAGCCTTAATCTAAGGTATATTTGTGAGTGTGCACGTGCATCCCTTGAGCAGAGTGATGGGGGTTCAAAGGGCTCTCAGGGCAGCCACTGTAGGGGCTGATTCTAGGAAGACTCGGGTCACTTGACAGCTACCTCAAGAACTGCACCAGGGTCTGTCTCACTTTGCCCCTTTTGGNCCCGAGAGTNTGTTTTACCCTCCGCACTTTCAGNTCTGTTTGCCCACTTTCTATGTATCCTTTTTGTCTCTGCAGTGAAGAAATCCAAGGATTTGTTTAAGCCAGCAGTCAAATTGGTCACTTAAAATAACAGTACATCTTGTCCAAGTCCAAAAATACTACCCAGTATAAGGAGGCAAGCGGGGGAGATTGGGCAGAGAAGGCTGACGACATTTAACAGTGCTCTGGAGCCCCTGTTCTTTGATCCCTCCTTTTCCAGACATGGGGCAGGAGCCCAGAGCCTTCTCTTTGCGTTGATTAAAGTCAGCCTCCACCTTCCCCAGAGCCCCTCTGCCCTTCTGGGGACACAGGCTGCATTCACCACCAGCCACTCTGCCCAGACCCTGTGTACACTTTATGAAAGGCGTTTCCCACTTGGATTGAACAGGCGCTGTGTTTGTGTGTGAGGGAGAAAATGAATCACTGTAACGTGGGGGCTAGGATTTGGGGTGTTGTGTTTGTCCCATGCAAGTACATAAACACAGCAGAACTCTCTGGAAACATTAGGGGCGGGCACAGAGACTGGAGTGATTTGGTGGCCCCAACAGTGGGGCACATTTTCCATATGTAGGACCTCTCTGGGTTCTGCCCTCTCACGGCGTTCCCCAAGTCCACGGGAAAGGCTGAGGTTTTTGCATTTCTGTCTGTGGTCCGGGAAGAGGCATAGGATCCGAGGGCTCCCTCCAGTCCAGTGAAATACACACTCCCTTCACACGGAGGCCGGAGTTGGAAGAGACCGTTGTGAAACGTTAAAGATTTTCTGGCAGTGGGAAAGGGATTTTTTTCCCTTCCTCCCTCCCTGCCGAGGAAAAACAGTTCTAAGGAGAGAGTCACTTTGTAGTTGTAACTCCCATTCAAAGACTCCCAGCCCCGAGAAGCTGCGGATCCCCGTGCCTCTTGTGTGTGGTCTGTGGGAGACTCACTGGTCCTCACCGCCCTGCTCATGAGTTTGCCGAGGACCATCTTCTCCAGGAGGGAGGCCGGTAAGTGCAGCCTCTTCGTCTGTCTCTGGGGACTTGAAGGGGCCTGATCTTTTTGGACATCTTCCCAGAGGGGTGGGAGAACAGTTTTCCTCACTTGGTGCAGCGTGTGTGTGACTGTGTGCACACATGTGCTGTGAGTCTGTCTGTCCTTGTAGAGGCTGGCTGGGCTCTCACCCTCCATGCACTTGGCAGAGGGGTGAAGTGTCTGTCACAGCGTCTCTCCTTAAGTGGGTGAACACACCTGNCTTCCTCTGTAGCTGTTGCTGGTAAGGAGCAGGGCCATCCATGTCCAATGATGGAGCTGTCAGGGTNCCCANAGCAGAGGCAGAATATAAGACAATTGTGCAGTGGGGTAGGACAGTGGAACAGATGGGAACCTCCCAAGTCTAGACTCTGAGGGTCTAGGGCACCTTAGCTGGAGGCCCTGCCTTCCTGCAGGTATAGCCCATGAGATGATATAATTTCTTATGGCAGCCCCCTGCGTGTGCTCCGGAAACAGACACAAACAGGCATTGGACAGCCGAGGTTAATCCCTCTGCCCAACTGTGAAAGCCAGTGAAACTCGGGTTCCACTTTAACTTTGGCAAAGAGAATGTACACATGGTTTTCTTTAAAAAAGGAGAGTGAGGCAAGTCAAAAGCGCAGCCTGACTTTTCCAGCTCCAGGAAGATATGGACAAAACTCTTGAGAGCTTTTGATTAGGTCCCANGAAAACCTCTGAATTCAGAGGGAAGGCAGAAGTGGGGCAGGCCACCACNGGACATGGGGTGTGGTGTCTGTGGCTCTAAGAGGAGCTAGTTTGCTTCCTAATCTTGGAAAAGGTGTTCACTGTTGCTATGGCTCAGTTTCCTCTTTTGCAGATCAGGGATAATCCATTCCTGCCTCACAGGGTATGAACGTCCTAAACAGCACGGCTATAATATAGTAACCATGTCAGGTCTCAGGAGTAGCTCTCCTAGGTGGCCCAGCAACTATCACAGACACCCAGCTCTTGNGTGAAAAGCAGTAGTGGAACAGGGAGTAGCCATTCATTCAAATACCTCTTTGTAGAAAACAGCCATGTGGATGTGCCTTCTCCCTTAGGAAATCTGTCCCAGCAAGTGCTGACCTGGTGCTTAGCCAGTGCTGGGTGCTGGGTAGAACCATCTTCTCAGCTTTTACCCACTTTCTGTCTCTGGCTGTATCTCCTTCGGTGAGGTTTCCCTGGCAACAGACTGAGGCAGAGCTTCGAGAGTGGGAAGTTCCCTGCAGAGTGCTGTGGGTACAGCACCCATGAGGGTAAAGGACACAGCAGGGCAGGCAGAAGGCCGGAGATGGAGTTTCAGCATTGGCTATGGCTGGTCTAGCTGCTTCTAGAGAGCTTGGTACCCTTGCAATTATCAGCCACTGCATGTGGGCTGCCCCTGAAGCTGGACCATCATCATGGGCAAGGTAGCTTTAGGGTTCTGGGAAATGCTAGAAGAGTTGAGCTGTGGACTGCCCTGAGCAACCTTTGCATTGGGAATGAATGTCTTAGTCTCGGGGTAAAGGAGCTTCTCTGAGTGACAGCTATTGAGTGCCTGTTCTTTTCTGAGTTTACTGATCTACAGGATTGAGCATTAGCAATATGGCCACCTGTCCAGTTGAACTCTTACAAAAGCATTGTGATGATCTTGAATAAGTCCTTGTCCATCACGGGACTCAGAATCCCTGACAACAAAATGGTGAGATAGGAGATGGACTAGAGATGACCCCAGGAACCATTCCAACAGTACTGTTTTCCAAGTGTAGATTACTGCTAATGTGACCATGTTGGTTGCTAGTATCTGTCCAGTCACATGACTACAGGTGGCTTAATGTCTTCTGCTAGAAAATAGGAACCCAGATCCTTTAGGAATCCCTGTGCAAGAAGCAGCTGCCCGCAGAGCATCAGCTTGCAAGGCAAACGCTGGCTCTGCATAAAGCTGGCAGCAGGATGGGCTGGGACTGGGGACTTCTGCTATTCACTTTCCCTGCCCCAGGGAAGAAGGCCAGCTGTATGAGACACTATACATGTCTTCAATAGTTCGGAGCTTTCTAATGTTCCCTGGACAAGTGCGGATGTACTGGGGTTTGTTTTGTTTCTCCTTCCCTGACCTCTTTATTTTCTGTTTATTTTTCTTTTCTTTTTTTGTGGACACCGCTTGTAATGTTCATTTCACGGCATTTTAGCTTATATTTTAATACTTATGCATCGGAAAGTTGTATTAGCAAAACCAGAAAATAGTAGGTATGTTGAATTGAATTAATTGGTATATTAAATAATAAAGTATAAATTTAGACTTACATTATTGAAAATAAGCAGGAACAAGTTGAACATAAATTATCAGGAAAAGTTTCTATTGCAGTTTTCATGAGAGAAATGAATTGGACTTCAGGCTTTCTTACATATGCAAATTTTAATTTTTATTAACTTTGAGAGTTAGTATAAAATGCAATGGGTTTTATTATGCATTTTCATATGTGTGTCATTATGCTTTGTTCTAATTCATACCCCTCTTTCAATTTACTTTTCAATATGCAAAGAGTGAAATCACTTTCTTAAACACTTGGGATTCATTTACAACACATTACTTGTCTAGAGCATTTGATGCTTCAGGCACTGTGCTGGGTGCTGGAGAGCTAATGGGACATACTAAATAAACAACAGACTTTAAAAACATGAAGCTGCAGGCCTTCAAGAGGCACCCGTTGGGGAAACCAACCTAATCTGGTGGGTCAGAATGGGCTTCTGNGAGGAAGTCTTATTTGAGCTGTTTTTTTTTTTTCCCCCAGGGTGTGTGGGTGTAAGTCAGGGGCAGGTCTGTTGTGATGGAGTAGTGCATTGTCAGTAGGCAATTTGCTTACGATGATGAGGTGGGAGGGTCAAGAGTTTGAGACCAGCCTGTGCTATACTTTTCTAAATGGGTGTTGTGGTGTACACCTGTAATCCCAGTACTTGGGAGACTGAGACAGGAGAATTGCTGTGAGTTTGAGTTCAAGGACAGGTAGGGCTAGACAAGGATATCCTATCTGAGCAAACGGCACCACCATCACCACACAGATCAGGACGGGGTGGAAATGCAGGTCCTAGGCTAAGGGGACTGGATGGTGTTGGACCAAGGGAAGAGAGTGGCCCTAACCCCCCCCCCCCAATCTAGCCACTGCGCAGGAGGATGGTTTTGCTAGTGGAGCAAGTTCTACCTGTCATCAGCCAACTGTCTTGTCCCTGGTCCCAAGTATGCAAATTATTATGAGGCCTCCCTGTGCCTTCTGGAACAGCCCTTTGTAAGGTCAGCTCCCTCTTCCTCCTCTGGAGTGTGTTCAGCAGAGACAACTTGTCAGGGCTTCCCTGAGCAGAGCTTACCTGACTTTGCCCACCATGCCGGGGTGGTGTACTTGTTTTCTGTTTGACAAGTGAGCTAAATGCAGGCACTGGGCGTTTCAGCAAATGGCAGGGGNTAGGACTAGGTTTGAATCCTGGTTAGTGTGTTCTATATATTGAAAATCATGTCTTAGTATGCTACACTATTGCTGGAAAACAATATTCACACATGTGTGCGAGCATGTTCACACACGCATATACATGTGTGCACACACATGCANACACACAGACATGCACACACAGGACACACACAGGGGACTTACACACACATGAGCATGCACACACANGCACACATACATGTGCACACACATGTGCGCACACATACACACGCAGAGATTTTCCACAGGTGCTTCCACTTGNCAGTAGGTCTGGATAACTCCTGATCCCTAAAGGTACTATAACCCTAACCTTGATGGACTAAAACAGTCTGTGCCAGTGGCTATTTTACCATTTTCTGTATTGATTCTTCAGCTTGCTTTCAATTTTGTGTTTTCCAAATCATCATTGAGAATGGTTTCAATCATACAGAGAGGCAGAAACCACTGTACTGTCTAGTCAGTGCCCTATTGTGTGAAGAGACACCATGACCATGGCAACTCTTATAAGAGAAAGCATTTAATCGGGGGCTTGCTTACAGTTTGGGGGGTTTAGTCCACATGGTGAAGAGCATGGTGGCATGGAGGCAGGTGCTGTAGCTGTAGCTGAGAGAGAGATGCTGGGCGTGGCATGGGTTTTTGAACCCTCAAGGCCCATGTGTCACACTTCCTCCAACAAATCCACACCTCCTAATCCTTTCAAATAGTGATACTCGCTGGTGACCAAANCTATTAGCCTATTGGGCCATTTTCATCATTTCCATTCAAGCCACCACACTTGCCTGTATCCATTAGCTACATTCAATTTCATCATCTTTCCCTCATTGTATCTGCCATCTCTTAGTCTTCCTCTCCTTCCATGCTCCATCTTTTTGATGTATTTGCATATGTATCACATGTCACTAAACCCCAGGATGTATAGAACTACCTCAATATTTGCCAATTTACAGACAGTGAAATGCACAAATCTTTTTTTAAAAGATTTATTTNTTTTTATGTGCATTGTACATACACAGCATGTATGTCTGTGCAAGGGTGCCAGAGCCCCAGGAAGTGGAGTTACACACAGTTGTGAGCTGCCATGTGAGTGCTGGTAATTAAACCCCAGTCCTCTGGAAGAGAAGTCAGTGCTCTTAACTGCTGAGCCATCTCTCCAACCCCGAAACACACAAATCTTAAGCAATGTGTAGGGTACTTTGAGAAGTGCATGTACTGGTGTGAGACACACTGTTAGGGAATACTGGACTGGAGATGCAGCTCAGTTGGTAGAGTGCCTCCCTAGTGCGCACAAGGCTCTAGTTTCGATCCCCAGCACTCCCTAAAGCAGGCATAATGGTGCAGTCCTGCAATCCTAGCATGTAGGAGGTGGATGCAGAAAGATAAGTCCATTGTCATCCTTGGCTACATTGTGAATTTGAAGACAACGTGGGCTACATGAAACCCTTGCCTCCCCCCACTTCTCTGAAAAAAAAAAAAAGCCACCACACCAGAAAGCTCTTGTATGTACTTTCAAATTGCTTGGTGGCNGTATAACATGCCACTACATTTAAAGGCTTGTTCAATAAAGTGNAGTATCTGCTTCAGCATCTCTTAGCTCCAGAGACAGAATCCTTAACCGTGATGGGTAGACATGCCTCACAGTGGGTACCATTGCAAATCAGACTCTGCAGCATGGGGCAGCTCCAAGAGGGANGTAACTCTCCACTNAAGGGGCTAAAGGGAAGTTACACAAAGACTGACCCAGGCTGTCACTAGGAGCAAGTGAGGGTTGCAGCTTTTGGTCAGACAGTAGGGTGGGAGGAGTTAACTGGGGCAGGGAAGATGGAGCAGGTGTACCATGGGAACAGATCGGGGATGATGAAAGAACTACATAGAGGCTCTATGTTTACCCACGTCTTACCCCTCCTGAGGGCCCCAGTGGACCCTGGGCAGGTGGTGTGTGTTCGTCTACCTCCCTGAGGCTGCCCTGTGCTTCTTGATCCAGCCCAGCCTGGCCCTGGCCCCAGCCCTGGCAGCAAAGATCTGCTTTTACTGGAAAGTACACTCAGAGCAGCCGAGAGCGGGCTGCAGGCGGTGTTGGTGGACAAGCTTTCAACTGTCTGAGTGATGTTGCAACNGAGATGGAGAGGGTCCAGTTACAGGGCGTTGTGGCTGCTGTGCCCTGCTGGTCCCTCCTCCCCTCTTTGGAGAGCAAATGGGGCACTGTAGTACCATGGGGTCTAGGGAAGCAAAGCTGGTATTTGAGCTGCCAGTATGTCAGGCAGCAAGACATTCTTCAAGTCTTATAATAACCCATTTGCAAAAGGGAATCTGGCACTCAGATGGCAGAATGCTTGTGGTAGGTCACGCAGCCAGTGAACAGCAGAACTGAGGACATGGGCCACTGGACTCCAGAGTCAGTGCTCCCTTCCCTGCCCATTCTGCCTCCTNTTGCCAGGGTGTGATCACATGAGCCCAGCCTGATGCAAGCTTAGCCTCCTATTTGTCTACATTGTGTCCATGTCTATGGATCCGACNTCAGCATCCCTCTCTCCTGCTTCCCTTGTCCTCTCTCCTCTCTATCTTTCCTTCTCCTTTTCTTCCTCCTCTTGTTCCTTCATCTAACAGCTACTTAGCATACACTTTGTGCCAGCCCTGTGCTGGGCTCCAAGGCTGCAAAGGGAGATATGAGCCACAGTCCCCNGAGTGGGGAAGTCATAGTTATTGGGTAAGGCAGATTCACGAACGAGAGAGATGGGTATGGAGTGCTTTGAGNGGATGGGAGGACAACCCTAAATTCAGTGATGCAATTGGCAGGCCATGTCAGGGAGGGCTTCCTGGTGGAGGTGATGAAGGCAGAACTCAAAAAACATCCAAGTTTGCTAGGAAGCAGTAGCTAGCTAGTCTCTCTGTCAAAGGGGGTGTGCTGTACAGAGCACACCCAAGGAGATGCAGGAAGTAGCACATCTGTAGGAGAGAAGCCTATGACCTTGGCAGAGATTTAACATTTTTATATGCCAAGCCAGTCATANCAAGACAATAACAAATGAGGAAAAGAAAGNATTTCTTCATCTTTAAAATGTTGCTTTCTGATAGGAGGCAGGAGGCAGCGTTCCTCAGATAGTTGTGTGGGCAGAGAGTGTGAGGCCAGTTACTGCCTGGCACGACTAGGCACAGTCATCCCCGGATTCTATCTTTCCCAGGCTGAAATGTCACCCCAGAACCTAAACCCTGCCCCTCGGAACACTTCTGACACCATTAGAAAGCCAGAAAAGATGAGGGGTTCAGTTACTTCCNCCTCTTTGGAGCCAGCAGGACCACTGGTGTCCCAATTATTGCCAGGGCTCTGCTGGGTGGGGCCATTTGCTTTCTCACCCTGCGTGTCAGCCAGTAAGAACTGGCTTTCTTTTTTTTTCCAGGTGGAGAGGCTGGCAGGGTGCTGGTGCTTAGCAAACCGCTCCAGTCTTGTCCTTAAAATAGCAGCACCCAGGCTGGGACCACTCCCTCCAGCTTTGTGTTAACCCTTTCCAAACCTGTCTAACAGATGGGGACAGTGGGACAGGCAGAAATCTCTAGCAGCTCAGCTTGGCAAAGTGTACTTCCTCAGCTCATGTTAAAAGGACAAGGCCATCCAGATGACGTTGGGTTCACATCTGGCCTCTGCACCCTGCTGGGTCCTCCTAAGGGGAAGGGTGGGAACTATAGCACCTTCCAAAGGCATCCAAGCTGCAGACACTAGGTTGGCCANTCTCAGCATTACAGCTGAGTGTCAGTGAGTTCTGTGCAGTGCAAACTGTCACCGTCACTCAGGTTCTGCACCTCCAGGTGATTTCCTTTGTCCTGTAGCTCTGAAATAAGGCCTCATAACTAAATTCTATTCCCTTGAGGGGAATATCCTCCCTTGTTTTCCTGGTCTGAGGCCTTGAGGGTCTAGGAGTGAAGTGTATGTTTTTAAAGTGCTATTTAACCTGAGTCTAATCATATGAGTTAGATTACGGAAACGTCTGNAAGGGCTCTTTGTAAACNGTAAAGTACAAACAAATGTGGAAAGCCCATTACAAGGCATCGGTCGTTTATTTGTTCACTCAGTTATGTGTTGACTCATTCTGTAAATGTTTAGGGAGCCCTTATGTGGGCCTGGCATGTTTGGGGGACCCTGTGGTGAACAAAGCAGAGGAGGTCCCTGTCTGGGGGATTGTATTCTAGATGGGATAGATTGATGANTCACAGAGACGCAAATAGGCTAATAGGTCACCCTCCAATGGTGGCAGGTCCTCCAAAGGAAATAAACAAGGGTAACNTAGTAGAGAGCTTGGGNGGAGGTTACTGAGACTGAATAGACAGGACAGGCTGTATTTAGGATGGAGCCAGCCTCAGAAAGAGCTGGAAGGGAAACTTTCTTGGGAGAGGGAGCAGCTGTGGCAACATGAGCTTGACTTATTTGAGAAGCAACTCAAAGGCCAAGGTGACTGTGGAATTCAGTGAGTAGGAGGTCCCCAGGGTAAGGAATAATGGCAAGAAGTACAAGGAACACAGGCTTCTTCCCATCATTGCGCATTCCTGGGCCTGTTAGCATATGCCCCCCTTCGCATTCTCTCACTAACACCCTGCACTTGGAGTTTCTGATTTCACTTCTTAGACCAAGCACAGGAGGCTGCGCTCACAGGACTCAGCTCCCGAGTTCTAAGTGAGGCCGAGCTCTCCCAGCAGTCTCTTTTTTGCTTCCTTTGGGCAGCTGTGAGGCCTGTGGACTGCTGGGCAGAGAGGGAAGGTCCTCTTCTTCAGAAGGCCTGACGCCCTTGGTGTGATGGAGTTTCCAACTTGGGGTGCAGATTGCATATGAGTTAGGGTCAGGCAGAGTCCTGACCATACTTAGGAATGAGTTTATCTTATGAGAGCGAGAGAGAATGGATTTACCTGCAATTAGAGGAAAAGGAAAAATCCAGACTCAGGCCAGATGAGGGGGAGGGTTTGGCTCTGATGCAAGGGGCACCCAGAATCCTCCTCAGGTCTAGGGTACAGATTCCTCAGCCTTCTGTCAGAGGGCAGTAGCAACAATAACGCCTATTGGAGCCCCAGTTACACTGTTCTGCTACTTCAAGAGAGGCTACGGGTGCAGAGAACAGGGAGTGCTGATCAACGCCCCCATCCCCAGCACTTCAGAAATTCCTGCACCTTCCTCCAGACTTAGTCCCACAATAGGGGACTGTCCCCATGNCTGCTGACAAAGGCAGCTTTCTGTTCAGAATGCCCTCCCAGGACGTCTCCTGTGACCACCCTGGTTGCCTAGCACTGAGTGCTCCTTCATGGTCTTGAATGGAATGTCAAGGACATCCTAGAGTTTGCCCCCACACCCTTGTTAATGCATAGGGACCTGGAACATTTGGTAGAGTGTCAGAAAACATGCCAGAGAGGCCACAGAAGGGTCAGCCTGTTGCTCACAGAGGGTGTGCTTAGGAGAGGCATATAGGAAGTTCTCTTGGGGCAGATGTAACCCTGAGGTCAGGCTCTCTAAAGGAACATGAAGGGGAAAGGTATGCTGATCACATGATAATAAACACTCAGAAGGGCCATGTCCCTTAAGGCTGGTTTTCAATGTGCTTCATGGAAGTTAAGTCATTGGTCTTAAATGGAGCATGCTCAGTCTCATGTGGCATATCCGTGGCTCATACAGAGCTGGCCACTCCTGGAGGACCTGGCTGGGGCCTGAGAATTCCTACAGTTAGTTCATCTGTTAAGAAAAGTACAGCACAAAGATGGAAGAGGGGGCTGGGCTGTGGAGTCAGGAACACCTTGTCTGGAGCCCCCATGTGGTAATTTGCTAGCCGTGACCTTGGAGAATCCAATGTTTAGCTATGACTCAAGGTCAGAGTGAGTAGNTATGCACTGGATTTTTGAGTGGTGACTTTGTGACTGACGTGGTTATGATAGCACTTGGGTTGCTGGCAAGATTGTGTGGTGATGTTTTTTTCAGTACTGGGGAACCTAACTCAAAGGCTTGCCCATGCTAGGCAAGTGTGTGGCCACTGAACTACCATACCTTTTCTCAATTTTGTGTTGAGATAGTCTTGCTTAGTTGCCTAGGCTGGCCTTGAACTTGTGACCCTCCTGTCTCAGCCTCCTGAGCAGTTGGAGTCTCAGGTGCATGGCCATCAGGTCATGCATTGCTATGCAATGACATTTATGGAAAACTCCTGACAGGTGCCAAACCCTTGTCTGTAGCCCTCTCATCTTTCCAATCATACCACTGCTGCCCCTGAATGTCAGGGACACTCAGGGACAGAGCAGAAGTCTTACTGTGTAGAAAGGGCCAGCCGCCTGGGTGCTCCTGCCAGCTCAGATGGTGGACTTTGTTCTGAGGTTCAGCTCTCAGCTCTGGCTTCCCTCTGTTTGGACCAAGCCTTTCATGTGGAGAAGTCAGATGGCTCTGGCTGGGAGTATTCGCACAAATCTGCCAGGTTGGACTCACTTACCCTTCGTCACCTGTCCAGAGCAGGTGGTGAAGGCAGCATCTGACAGGGTGTGTCATCCCTCTAAGCCCCATGTGACTCGGGGCTGGCCTCAGTGTGAGAGAGGAGTACTCCCCACTTACTCCAACCTGGGCCTGGTACCCTGGCAGTGAAGATTGCTGGTGCTCTGGTCCCTGCAATTGGAGAGAGAAGCAAAGGTGGTGACATCCTGAAGGGCTGCACCAAGAGGGCCAGGTGAGTGAATGGCCCCTCAGTCAGTGACCATTTCCTCTTGGAGGAAACTGACTCTTCTGAATGGGGAGAGATTTGGTTGCTAGGATGTAATGTTCTGTTTGGAGGCTGTCAGGGAAGGGCTCAGTGGGGAGAGCTGTTGGTGCCGAAGTCCCGGTGCCACCATGTTGCATGATGGGGCTTTTCCAGCCGTGGTGGGTGGTTGGATGTCCTGGTTGTGGGTTTGGGGTTTCTGGCTCCCAGTTTGGTCTTGTCCTCATTGCTGGGGTGTGGAAGCAGTTGGAAAGCAGAAGGGAGGCAACAAGGCCTTGGGTACCTGAAGGATGCTTTCCTGTTGAGCTGGCCAGATGGACACCATGAGTGTGTATATCTGATGGCTTTGATGGCGAGAAGAGAATTAATTCACTGTGCTTGTTAGCTCGGCACTCTGCTTTTGACCAGCTCCTGCTCCAGTTCCTTCTCAGAGGTGCTAATCCTATCCTCTAGCTAGCAGTGTGATTGTTTCCTGTTGTCGGGGACTCGAGTGACAAACATGACAGTGAAGAGAAGCAGGTGCCCTAAAGTCACAGGGCAGCATCTCTCCTTCTGCTCTTGTTTGGAAAAATTGTCCCTTTCTGATTGAGCTACCCAAAGATGACAGCTACATCCCAGGAGCCAACTGAAGCCATGTTGGGGCTTCCAGGAGCAGCCTGGTGTCACTGCCCTCTNTAGATTCTCTCCTTATTTAGTCAGCTCCCTGGAAGAAGGTCATCAGACCTGTTTTCTCTGTCCTCCTTTCTGCCCTGCAGTTACACAGTGGCCAATTCTTCTGAGCCCTGCAGAGACCCTTCCCTTGCCCAGGAGCTGCTGGAGTGCCCTTGTACCTTGCTGGAAGCCCCAGCCAGTCATTTTTTCCTTAATGGTGCTTACTGCCTCACCTCTTCTTAGGCATTCTTCCAGCCCCAGACACTGTGCTGACATCTTTTCACACATTGTCCATGAGGTCACATGGTGTGACTCCACCAGAATGGTGGGGTTCACTCAAGGGTGCATTCTGGGCCTTAACTGTAGCCTCTGACTCCAGGAAACATGTTCGTTACTGCCCCAAGAGGCACCTCAACAAACTTGTTATATATCCACAGCCTAGAAGCACAACAGAATGACATTCACTGGCACGATGGCTTGAGGGGTAAAAGCACTTCTCACACAAGCCTAGTGACCTGAGTTCAATGCCTGGAATCCCAGTGAATGTGGAAGGAGAGAACCAATTCCACCAAGTTGCCTTCTAGTCTCCCCACGTGCATGCTTTTACACATAGACACACACACACACACACACACACACACACACACACACACACAAACACACACACGAAACTACTGGATCACAATTCCTTGGAGGAATTTAGTACTACCTATAAACTTTAATACTACNTATAAACCATTTTAGAATTAGTTTCTGAATACTCATATACAAAGAGCTGAGGCAGAATTATTTTGGGAGAAAGCAGCCCAAAAGCTGAGGACCTGCCTTCTTGTCAAGTCTCTCCATCCCTGTCTTCTGAATCCCCTCATGAGAAATCCAAGAACTTGGGGAGGTGGAGGGTACTTTGAATTGACTTTGGTCACAGCACAGAGAGGTCATATTTCTGAGGAGCACCTTAAACCTTAATGGGCAATTGCATCCCTGGCCTNTCTTTTACACCCCTGTGCTCCACTGCCACCAAGAGATTTGTCTGACCCAAGTGCCAATAGGTCATGCTGTNTCTGACCCCTCATTCAGCTTCCNAATCACTGCTCATGGGTAGGTCTTATGTGAGATACTTCAAAGAATCACGTCAGCCATAGCACTTAACTCAAGCCTCTGCTGTAGAAGTCCCTACACTAGGAATAATGTCCATCTGTATCTGTGGTCCCCAGTAGGCTGCAAGGGACCATATCTTCAGCCTGTGTGACTCAAGTGCCTGAATCACAGAGAACCTTAGAAACTGACTGTTGTATGGATGAACACCAACAGTAATTAATTTTAGAGACTGGAAAGATGCTGTAGTGGGTAAAGTTCTTGCTACCCAAGCACAAGGACCTGAGTTCAGATCCCCAGTACTCACATAAAAGTGGACTCAGCATCTTGTGTCTATAAGCTTAGCACTGGGAAGGTAGAGATAGGCAGACCCTGGAGCTTGCTGGCCAGCCAACCTATCCAAAACAGCAGCAAGCTTCAGGTTCAGTGAGAGATCCTGTCTCAAAAAGTAAGGTTGCTAGCAATAGAAGAAAGACATCCTGTGTTGACCTATTGCCTCCAAGGGTGCATGCACAGGCAAGTGCATCCATGTATACAGCTCCTGAGTATGTGCATATTGCAGCACACACACACACACACACACTTCATCAGGAGAGGGAATTTTTGTGTTTGCACTGCCTATTAGGTTGGCAATACATTTCTGTATGTGAGATTGTCTTCACCTTAAAAACACAGCTCACTGTTGGCAGCCACACACTCCCAAACCTGAGGAACAAAAATCCAAGACAGTGAAAATAAACAAATGGCTCTAAGAGCCCCATGTTTCTGTTTGGGAGGCAGCTTTGAATCAGCAATGAACTCCAAGTTCTTCTTTCAGATCTCTGTGGAAATTAAAACTCATCCGTGTCAGTCTTGTAATTAGACAAGGTTGCCTGGTGTCTGCCAGAAACAAGAAGAGGTCCCTGCCCGAAAGAGCACAGAGCAGATGGGGTTGCTGAGCGCAGCTTGTGCGTGAGCACNCAGCCTGGGGAGAGGAAGGCAGAGATTCAGGAGCTGTGGTGCCTGCTACATGCGTCGCTGGAGGAGAGAGTTAGATGCCACAGAAGCAGCTCCTAGGCTGCTAGCTCCCTGCACTGTGACCCAGATGTCAGGGCCCATGCAGAATAGNGATCTTCATGGGTCTTGCACCGTGGGGNCAGAAGTGCATCTGTAATGGACAGGTGCAGCAGCTAGGATGTGGCTGCCCTGCTCTGCCAACTGGAGGTGGTCACCACCAATATGCACTTTGGCATATCCACAGGCGCTCCCCGCTGCTGGGATGCCAGGGACCGGCACCCCTTCTCTTCTGCTCATGGCATCTCTTACCTGGCCAGGCTAACCGTGAGTAACTCTGAGCCCTTCTCTCAATCTTGTCTCAGCATAGGAAAAAGCCCAACAGGGAACTTAGCCTCCAAAAGGTGGTAGAAAAGGATCTGTCTATTCAAATCAGGATCCTTCCACATCAGCCAGTGCTGTGAGACCCAAGGGCACATAGAGAGACCCAGGGGATCTGGTGAACTGAGAATTCCAAGCACGCGTCCCACAGGAACTGCCTGGAAACATCAAAGGAAGCTTCAGACTCAAGGTTTCCAACGTAAACTCTCAAGTAGATTGGAAATCAATCCAGATGTTGAGAAATTCCCTTTCAC
>LZPO01034885.1:77370-89456 GCA_001675575.1 Neotoma lepida | reverse complement strand
CCACACCCAGTTTAAGCATGGGTGAGGATCCAACTTCATGCTAGGCAAGCATTCTACCAGCTGAGCTATATTTCTAGCCCCAAAAGGTATTTTTAAAAATGTCTTTTGAGCAGAATATCAAGGCCAAGGAAAGAAAGCTAAGCCAGAGGACACTCCCTTCCTCCCTCTCTTTCTCCTCCCCCTTCTCTCTTCCTTCCCCCTTCAATATTTGCTTTCAGTCGCTACAAAAACTGGATTTCTACATGTTCTAAGCTATTATACGGAGTAAAGAAACAAATCTGGGGGCTGAAAAAAGGCTCAACAATTAAGAGCACTTACTCTTCTTCCAGAGGACCCAGGTTCGATTCCCATCACATACATGGTGGCTCATAACCATTTGCAACTTCAGTTTGAGGGGATCCAACACCCTCATCTAGCCTTCATGGGCACCAGGCAAGAATGTGGTGCACAGACATACATGCAGGCAAAACACCCATAAGATTCAAAAAAAATTTTTTTAAAGAAAAAAATTTGGTGCTATACCTTCAGGGGGCTTTGTAGAGATGACAATTGTAAATGTAATGAATCCTGTCCCTTCTTCCAAACTGCTCAGACTGTGTTGTTCTTAGTGAACACCTCCATGAAGGGCTATTAGGTCCTAGACAGACACTTCCAGGCTAATGACTTCTTAGCTTTCTGTGGTATAACAGAATACCACAGACTAGATAAATTGCAAAGAAAATAAGGTTTGGGGCATGGTCAAATTCAGCTAATGCCAGAACTAAGGAGGTGGAGGCAGAAGAATTGTGAGCCATTGGCATGGCTTGTCCTTAGCCCTCCCTTTATCTTTAACTTGTGCCCATACATTTAAGGTACAGGTGATATAAGCAGCACACAATTATTTACATTTGCCTATATTTAGTGTCATTTCAGGTGTGTTTACAACTATGTCTACCATCCTGTTATTTGGTTTCAAATTGTCTTGAGTGTTTTATATTGTTTTCTCTCTTATCATCTTTTAGATTAATATATTTGTTACATTTTCTTTTGGATGAACTTGTTAGTTATGGCTTTTCTTTAACTATTTTTATCACTGAAAGAAATAAAAATATACTCTAACCATTATAATCTTATTTAAACTAGTACTTCATGACAGCACCCAATCACTACTAAGAACGTGGACCACCAGTTCCATCGACGCTGCATTCTTTTCGATATTACTGCCATGCATTTCCGAGCATATCGTTATTATTACTTTGTGAGTCACTGTTCATCTGCATGAATGCTCATGTTTACCCCTCCACCATTCTTCATTTCTTCCTGTCTTTCAGTGTCTCACTGAGGTCTGTTCTGCCTGAAACAGGCTGATCTTCAACAGGGGCAGGACCTGAGCTAAGAGCACAAATGATATCCTGAAGCTAAATGTCTAAAAAGTTAAATAAANGTGAAAAGATTTAAAACGTATTCTTCTGTCATTCCACTTTGACAAATAGACCTCCATAAGAACTTCCAGGCTAGTTTCATTTAAGGGCTTGGACTCCTCAGAGTTCTGCCCTGGTTGCTGGGAGGCCCATCCTGGCTCTTGGCCATCATCCTCTGTCTGGCCACCCCACTGTCCATCATCATAAGGACCTTAGGTGGAAGCAAGTGGTCACCTGCAGGTCCCTATTCACTGCCCTCCTCCAGTCCAGAGATGTACATACTCATGCTGTGATCTTCTCTGGATGGCACACACCCCAGGGAGAGAGGGGATTGGCACACAAGTGCTCCTGATGGAATTCAATGCCATCATCCACATGTGCTCCTCACTTCCTTCTGGCTGGATCTCAGCAGGTGACCACATTGTCCTGAAAACCTGTTTGCTTACTTGGTACTCTTTGGAGTTGGTCCTCTTTTTAAGGTACTGTGGGACACAGACCTTGTTGGAACTGGGAACTGGTACAGAGTAATTGCCCTATAAATATTTATGGAGAGAACTATGTATGAATCGGCACAATGAGGCCACCCTTAAGATACAGTCTATTGGCTTAGCCCCTTTCTTGAGCCAACACGTGGGGTTACATTAGACATTCTGTCANCATCCTCTGGCTGGGATCTAGAGTCAGCGGTGCTCAGTCCAGGAGGAGGCCAGCAGCCCAGAGACCAGACACGTGTTGGGGGGGCTGTCCTGCCCCTAAAGCTGCCCCCCTGGAAGGATGTGAAATGCTTTGATCTACAGTGTGGCACATCCTGCTTTTCTTTACAAATTTAAAAGACTAGTTAGACAAAGTCACCACTCATATACCGTGACTCAGTGGTGGTGCCGTCAGCTCAACTGTCTGCATCTCTGGCATGTGCTGTGGGTGCANAGGGGGGGTGGTCAAGGCCTCCCTGGGCAGACCAGTTCCTTAACTGCTCTGCCTATGAGCAGCCCAGTCTGTGGCTTGAGGCCTAGGCTTTCTTGGCAAGCAGGAAACCCTATACTCTGGCTGCTTGGNTCTTCCTGCCACAGAAGAGCCACTTGTGGGTACTGAGAGCAGTCACTGTGAGGGAAGCTTCGGCTTCCAGGACTCCCACGGAGCTGCTAGGTCCCCAGAGTATATGGGAGGACACAGAGGGAGGAAGGGTGGTCCATGTGCAGGAAGTGGGGAGGGACAGCCCACAGGTATGATTCATGCCCACTTGCTGATGCTCACCCAAATTCCATGTGATTTCTAGTTGTTTCCAATGCTANAAGACATTTGGAAATATTCCCTTAGAAGTTGACTTCATTAGTTGGCATTTTGAATCTCATTGGTTTTGGCAAGACACCATTTGGCTAGTACTGAGTTTGCCTGGGTAGAAGGAGAATAAAGGAAACCTTTCCAGCTCTGCTCTTTGTCATTGTCCTTTGCATGTAGGTTACAGCCCATCTAGGCTTCTCCCCACCCCTGCACACAGTCTGCACCTTACCTCCTTCAAGAGTTTGACTGTACTGCCACCTCTGTCTGGAATAGTCACTAACCCAAGTCTGAGTCACTCTGTAAGGCCCAGTGCGTTAGCCAGCTTTCCAGGACTNTATCAAAATACCCGAGAAAATCAACTCAAACAGAGAAAGGCTTACTTAGGTTCATGAATCTGGAGGTCTCAGCTCACAGTTCTTCCAGTTGCTCTTGGGCTCATGGTGGGGTTAGAGCATCATGGTGGTGCAAGCCTGTGGTGGGGGAATTGTGTTCACCAAGTAGCAGATGGAACAAGGAGCAAGAGCAAGAGCCAGAGTCAGGGGGTTGGGGACTTGCTTTGACAACTGAGTCCCTCCTTTCAAGGCCATTGAGCTGCAGATTGACCTTGAGTTCATCCATTAATGAGATCAGAACCCATGCTGCACTGGGGACCAGGTGAGGGTTGGAGGAGCCCTAGTGCTACAGTGGAGCATCTGCCATGAAGCCTCCCCCACCCCCACCCTTACCCCACACCCTAGTTTCCACTATCCCAGTTGAAACAACAACCAATAGAAAATGCTTCCATCAAAGAATATGTTCTGGGAGCCGGCTGCAGGCAGGAGGGATTCAGTCAGCAATTTGTGCCTCTACTATGAGCTTAGAAAAAAGTTCAAAGANTATTTAAGGCCTCATGNGGTTTCATCCCTTATCTGAATGTATCCTTTTTTTAATTTTAGGATTTAAAAATGTTTATTAAATCCTGANCATAGACAAATAAATATATAAANTGTATTCATTCTCTAAAAAGAGTTCTATTTACCTTTATACAAAACATCAGGTTTAAGAAATAAACCTGGCNACTAACTGAGGTCCTGTGAATGTCCCCACCCAATGNTATCCACTCCTGCTCCTCTCACGGGTGACACTACCCTTNGTTTGGAGTGTATTATTTCCCTGCTTGTCTATATTTTTTGCCCTATTTATTTACTTGAATGATATTTGGTTAGATTTTCTTATTGTTGATTAATGTTTGTTTGATATTTTTACTTCTGACCTATGAATGTTTCATGTGAGTTTCTTATAAATAGTTATGTCCTTTATTTTTCAGTACTGAATATTGAACTCAGGATTAGCATATTCTGCAAAAGTACTCCNCTTCAAAGCTCCACACTCTGATCAGGTCATTCATACAACTGCATGCTGGTTCATATGTTGATTTTTCACTGCTTTACAGCATNCTCATATCGGAATGTCACACAACTAATTGATCTATTTTGCTGTGGACAGTGTTTTAAATATCACTGTTCCTTCATATCAGAGATAGTACTTCTTCAAATCCTTGAACCTGACTCCTGGGACATCTANGCAGCCTAGNTGATGGGCATTAGAATTGGGATGTCTTCCTTTGAACTAGANAATGCCAAGTTAGTTTCTGAAATGATTGTGCCAACCTGCTCTTCCATTAGCAGCTGTAAATTTATTGCTTATTTTGCAACCTCATCAGCTCTTAGCAAGTCTTGCAAGACTCTTTGTAGCTACAGAAAGAAAATGTATTCTAAAGTTTATATGGAAATGCAAAGGGACTGAGCTAGCTTAAATGGCTGAAAGGTAGGAGTNACTCTACACAGTCCCAAGACTCANTCATCACTACAGGATGAATCCACACTGTNGTGTTGGAAGAAAGATAGATACAGAAGAGAGAGCCCAGAAAGAATCCTTGCAAGCATGCCCAACTGNCTTAGGACAGAGATCCAAAGCAATCCCATGTCAGAAAGCACAGAGCAGCTTAGCTCAAGTCCCACCCAGCACATAACAGTGAACCTNAANTGAGCTTGCACATAAACTGAAAAGCTATAAACACCAGGAAGACTAGGAGAAACACTAGAAGAGAGAATGAGAGGGGAGGGATTTTGGCTGTTAAGAGCAATAAGATGAATCTGTGTGGTGGTAACCATGCTCATGACCTGACAGTGACACACTGGGCTGTCATCTTGCAGATGTTACCATGGGGGGGCAGGAATAGTGTGCAAGGGCACACATCTCTCTGCATTGTTTTCTTACAACATTATATAAATCTACAGTAACAAACAGAATGTGAATCAAGAGAAAGGGTTGACAATTGTGTCCCATATGCCAGAAAGCAGCATTTTAGAAACAGCATTATTAAAAAGATAATATTTATGATTATAGTAGAAAGTGTTTAGGAAATAATTTAATGAGAGATATAGAAGTTCTTATTGAAAAAAATTACAAAGCTCTACTGAATGAAGTAAAGTAGGGTCTGCCTGAGTGGTGGAGATGTTTGCATACCATGCTTATGAAAATGGGAAAGGTAGGTATCTATTCTCCCTCAAATTTATTGATGAATTTAACTAAAATGTCTTTAATTAAAAATATTTTAAATTAGCAAACAGGGATTTATATAGCATTATGGCATTTTAAAACAAAGTGTTTTAGTAGAGTCTCTTGTCCCCTCACTTCCCCACCTCCCTGCCCCTCTATCCTTCCTGTGACATCCCCCAAGTCTCCTTTCTGTTTTCATGTCTGCCCCCTCTTCCAGCACCTCTCTTTATCCTCTCTTGGTCTCCTTTCTAATGCTTTAGGTGTTCTGCATTTATACCCATTTTAGATATGTATGCATGTATGTGNCATGCTAGGGTTTGAGGATGAGAGAGAACATGCAGTTTTTAGGTTGATTTATTGGGGTTTATCCTGTTTGCAATCTCTCAGCTTCTCAGATCTGTCATTTTCTATNTTTTCTTTCATCTGGGGAGTNGTCAGCCATTTTCTCTATGACTACTTCCCAACCTTACCTTCTGCCTTCCAGATTCCACAACCCTGGTGACAACAACATGAGCTCTTCTGCTAGCATTCTACAGGTTCCATGAAAATTTATTTGAATTGTATTTTGATTTGTCTAGTGCTTTTAAGTAGATCTCTTTTTATACTCTTAAAAATGTTGCTGTGGGCATTATATTTAGTAATTTTCTTGTTCCAGCTTCTAATTTATCCTTTCCTCTGCCTTTGAGCCAGTCCTCTGTGGTTTATTCAATTAGGTAAGTATATATTGCAGTTCTAAGATTTTGATTTGACTATTCCTTTCTCATAGTGCTTTCCTGAAACTTCTTATTGTTTCATCATTTCTGGGCACACTCATGATTTTTTTTTATCAGAACACTTCTTGATTTCTGCCTAAAGACTTTAAACAGTTAACCAAATATTTCTGTTATGTTCAAGTTTATGACAGGCTACTTTCGTTTGTGATCTTCTATCCCTGTGTGAGATTGTTTTCCACATAGTCTTTCTTATTTTAGTTCCAAGATCATGTNTGTGTACCTCCCAGTGATACCAGCCATCCTTTGCTCTTTTCTTTCATCTGCTTTCTTCCTTTCCACGTATTGAAATTTTCTANCTTCGTATGTTTTTGTCACTGTGACAAATACCCAGGGGAAACAGATGCTTATTCTATCTCACGGTTCCAGGAGTTTCCATCCAATGGCAGTGGATTCCATTTGTTATCGTGCCTGTCAGAAACTCGAGCATCCTAGGGGGAGCACGTGGTGGGTCAAAGCTGTTAACCTCATGGCATCCAGGAAGCAGAGAGAGAGAGAGAGAAGGAGAGGGGCTGGAAACAAGGTACATCTTTCTGGGTCACACACTGAATGACCTATTCCTTCCAGCTAGTCCCACCTACTACCCACTCCTCCCAGTAGCCCTTTATGAACCCATCAGTGAATTGTCCACTGATGAGGTAGAGACCTCAGCATCCAATCATCTCTCAGTGAATGGATCCACCAACTGGGGATCAAATTTTCAANGTGTATTTATTGTTGTTGTTTATTTTATTTTATTTTACTTTATCTAGGGATAGTCATATCCAAGCTACACCAAACCTCATAAAATGCATGATGTGGTCCTTAGTTACCAAAGTCTCAAATTACTTATTTCTGTAATGATCTGTAACACTTACAGTTTATANCATCTGGAATTAGTGTTTTCCTTGTGGGAAGGCTTACTATTCAGCTTATTTCATTTTTTACAAGGCCATGAAGATTTCCTAATTTTTCTGGAGTTGATTTTGATAAAGCATTCTTTCTCATAATTTCCCAATTTCATCTGATTGCTCAAATGTATCTTGTGNCTCTTTGCCGTCTTTTGACTCTTGAGACTGCGTCTATAGCTGTGTTCCTTTATGGCATTTATGTTCTCTGTCTTTTCCCCTGGGTCCTCTTCTGGAGCAGCACCAGCATTTGAAAAGCTTTGCACAGAACCAACTTTTAATTTGTTCAGTGTCCTTATTGTACGCTCATCTTTATTTTAGAAGTTCCTTATTACCTGCTCTATTCAGTTTCCTTTGATGATTACCTCATTATTTTCATCTTTTCTTTTTAATACGAACATTAAGATAGTAATTGTCCCTACATATATTGCTGTATCTTTAGCTGCCTTCCAGAAGCTTTGCTAAGTACACTTTCATGTCNGTTTTGTACTAAATGCCTCAGATTTGCAATGTGCTTTCCTCTAAGGGCCACAAGCTCCTTAAAGGATGCTTCCTAATTTCCAGATGCACAAGTATTTTCCAGTTGCCTACAAAAATGCATTTTACTGCTTTTAAAATGACTATATATTCATAGGAAATTGCAAAGATAACACAGAGAAGTCCCAACTCTCTACAAGTTTTCTTCAANAACACATATCACATAACCATAGTACAACATGGAAATGGCAAATTGGGGACTGGAGGATGGCTCAGTGGTTAAGAGTATACAGTGTTCTTTCAGAGGACTCACAACCTCCTGTAGCTCCCCCTCCAGGGGAATCTAATGCCTCTGGCCTCCAAGAGCACCTTCATTTATGCGCACATATTCACACACATATACATAATTTAAAATAATAATAATAATAATGAACTTTTTTAAACGGCAAATTTGCCATTACTACAATGCATGTGTAGTTCTGTGTAGTTTTTAATATACTCATAATCACTACATCTGCCAAGTACAGAAGTGATGTGTTACCANGAAAAGTCTCCTCACTGCTATGCCACCCTGTCACATTCTAGACCTCCTTTCCAACCTTAACTACCCAAGCAATCATTGCCTCCTTTCTTTCCATTTATTTGTGANGTTGCCAGTGTGACATCCCAGTTCTTTGTTCATTATCTAGAAACTGNTTGATAGTCCTGCATATGATTATTTGTGGAAGCAGTTTGTGGATGTTTAAAAAGACACCATGTTCTGCAGTTACCCTCATCATTTTTNCCTATTTTGATCTATCAGTTTCTTAAGGTTTGAATGCGAATGTCCTTACAGACTCGGGCACTTGAATACTTGGTCCCCAGTGGGTAGTGCTGTTTGGGCAGGCTTAGGAGGAAGTAAGTCCCTGGGGTTGGACTTGGAGCTTTCAAAATCTGGAAACATTCCCAGTTCAGTCTCTCTGCTTCTTGCTTGTGGTTCAAGATGTCAGCCCCCAGCATCCTGCTGCAGCCTACTGCCTGCTGCCACATTTNCCCACCATGAAGCACCCTTATCTTTCTGGAACCATGAGCCCAAGTGAACCTTTCCTACTGTAAGCTGCCTTGGTCATGTTGTTTTATCACAGCAACAAACAAAGTAACTAATACAGAGGGCTAAAGGTATTGCATTCTATTTTCCTTTTAGTTACGTCAGCAATTTGTGAGGCTGTACTATGTGGGTGAGCACATTCAGAATTATTTATTTATTTTGTAATTTAAATGTTATTATTTAGCAGATCAATCACTATTATTTTTTTAAATAAAAAAATCAGCTTAATTGGGGCTGGAGAGATGATTCAGAGGTTAAGAGCACTTTCTGCTCTTACAGAGGACCTGTCTTAATTAGCATTTCTATTGCTGTGAAGAGATGCCATGACCATGACAACTCTTATAAAGGAAGCATTTAATTGGGGTGGCTTACTTACAGTTTCAGAGGTTCAGTCCATTATCATCATGGTGGGGAGCATGGTGGCATGCAGGCAGACATGGTGCTGGAGGAATAGCTGAGAGTCCTATGTCTTGCAGGCAACAGGAAGTCAACTGACTCACTAGCTGGTATTCCAAGCATAGGAAACCTCAAAGCCTGCCCCCACAGTGACATACTTCCTATATCAAGGCCATATCTACTTCAACAAAGCCTCCTAATAATGCCACTCCCTATGAGATTATGGGGGCCAATTACATTCGGACTACCACGGGATCCAAGTTCAATTCCCAGCACCCCTGTAGAAACCCACAGCCATCTCTAAGTCCAGTTCCAGGGGATCCAGTACCTCTTCTGACCTCTGTGGGCAACTGGCACACACTAGGTACACATACATACAGGAAAAACACTCATGTACATAATATTTGTTTTTTTTCTATAAAGTGCACCAGTTTTATTTTGCTTAGCATTTATTTCTTCCTTTTTTGTTAAAGCTTTAGTTTTATTTTATTTTTAATTTCATATATATATGTATATATTGTATCAACACCAAATCCCCCTACAAATCCTTCCATATCTCCCACCCCCTCTCAAATTTGGCCTCTTTTTCTTTAATTACTTGTATTTAATTATTCATTACATATATGTATATAAACAAAGTAACATATAAACACAGCCTCCTGCATCTATTTAGTGTTGCTTNTATGTACATGATTTTAAGCAGCCATATTTTAATCTAATTTTTCTTCTTTTGTTTTTAACCCCACCGCACCCCACAGACATAAGTACGCACACATATGGTTTTTAATGACTTGTTTCCTGTTGTTTGTCTTACACAGTTCCTGCTGAGAAGTGAGTTAATTGTTTCCTGTTGGGAGATAGTTTCTCATTTCTCTCCGCCTGCTGCTCCTAACAATTAATTTATTTGTGTGTACGTGGTTTATGCACACGTGTGCAGATGGAGACTGGAGGAAGATGTCAGGTTTCTGCTTTATCCTCTGCTGCCATATAGATAAACACACACACACACACACACACACACACACGTTTGTGTGTGTATATATGCCATCCATACTTTCAGTGACCAGTTGGGGATCTTAGAAGGCATCATCTGTGTATAACTGGAACACCTAGAAATTGATGAATTTTATTGTGTAGAGAACTTTTTGCCCAGCCTTTTTACCTGTCATTTCCACTAAAATTTTTAACCTGGACTTTGTGCCCAGATTTATTGCTTAGCCTCTGCTCGCATCTCTCCCCCCCATATATATATAATATATATATATTATATGTATATAATATATATATATACCTCTCTTTCTCTCTTTCTCTCTCTTACACACCTGTCTCTTATACACATCTAGATGTGTATAAGAGACAGCACACACACACACACACATTTTATTTTATTGCTAGAGTGTTTTGCCAGCATGCATTGTCTGTATATCACTTGTGTGCTTGGTGCTGGCAGAGGCCAGAAGAGGAGAATATTGGATTTCTTGGAACTGGAGTTACAGTTAGGAGCTACCATGTGGGCGCTGGAAATTGAACCTTGGTTCCCAGCAAAAACAGCCAGTTCTCTTAATTGCTGAGACACCTTTCTAGTGCCCCAACCATCTTATTCTTTTTAGACAGGGTCTCTCACAGAGCATGAAGCTAGACTGGTGGCCATGAAGTCCCCAGCAATCCTTCTGTCTCCTCCCCTCCCCCACATGCTGAGATTACAGGTGTGCACNTGACCATGCCTGGCATTTCACTTTAGTGCTAGGATGCAAACTCAGGTCCTCATGCTTACCCAGCAAGTATTCTTACCCACTGAGCCATCTCCCTATCTTCTGCCTATTGCTTTTAAGAACTAAATANTTGAGGTATTTTTTTTTAATTTTCCTCAGAATTTTTTTTGTTATGCTTTCATTTCCATTTATTTTACTTAGGTTTGTTTAGTTTGATGAGTTTATGGTTTAATGTCTTTCAGATGTTGTCATGTGAAGTATTAGATGGATAGATAGATAGATAGATAGATAGACAGTCAGACAGATAGATGATTGGTAGATAGATGACAAATAGAAGATAGACAGACAGACAGAAAGATAATATAGGTCCCTTCATTCTGGAAATCTGCCAAGTGGGTAAGGTAGGCTTGTCACTGTCTAACATGCTGTTTTAAGCTCTCATTCGTATTTTCCAAATCTTTGTGTTGCCATCTGGGTATTTTTCGAATCTATGTCTCTGCTCTCTTGCCTCCCCTTCAGCGCTAAGTACCTTATTCAGTCTGTTTACTTCTGAATATTAATTTATTTTTGAGTCTGCTGAGCCATTTTCAGTTTGTACTCAGAATTTTCAATCACTTCCTTAATGTCCTTAAAACACGAAGTGTGTTGATTTTGCAGTCTGTGCCAGTCTGGCTTTCGTATGTGTGGTTCTCGCGGCTTTCTGATCATACCATGTTCCAGTGACTTTTATTTTTACTTAAGTGTTTTCTCTGATGACTCCTATCCCACCACTTTCTCCATGGGTGTTTTGGGGGCCCCAGGCANTGCTGGTTCTTTCACAGAAGACTCAAATTTGCTCCCGTGGGGTAGTTGGGACATCATTGGGCTGGAGCAGAATCAACCCTTACAACCCTCCTCTTGTCTGGAGGGTTTAAGGCATCCATGTGGCATCAATTAGGGCTGTGGCTCCTACACGTGCTCACCGGTAGTCCCCAATTCTCAGGGGAGTCCCCCTTCCCTTCAGGGCTGCATCCNGACTATAATTTCCCTTCATTTCCTCAGGGGTGGCATGAATTCACTCTAGTTCATACTTAAAATAAGGAGATAATCCTCTGAATCGTCCTCTTGATGCAAAAAGAATGTCCTGTTAAGCTCTGGCCTTAGGAAGAAACTGAGATTTCTCTTGTTCTGTGCATCCCATAAGGCTACAAACAGCAAAACTCAAATTCAGTCACTCNGCAAATGATCTCAGAACCACAACAGATTCTGGGCTCTGCTTATTTCTCAAAAAGCTATCGCGCAGCCTTTAATGCAGCCACTGGCCTCTGGCTATGCCTGATAAGGATGTTTTTTCATTGACAGGTTTCCAGCCCACTTAAGACAGTTACGTGGTTTTTGCTGAAGGATCACAGTCAGTGGTCACCACACTAGGGAAAGCATGAGCCTCCCCTGTCCTTGAACTCCCCACCTACCAGTGTTTTCTGTTTTACAGGTGTGGTGATGAACATCCTTGTACAAACATCCATATATGTTTTATACAATTATTTTCTAAAGAA
>LZPO01034885.1:55870-72991 GCA_001675575.1 Neotoma lepida | reverse complement strand
TGTGTGTGCTTATGTGCATACACATGAGCATGTGGAGGCTTGAGGACAACCTTGGGTGTCATCCTCACAAATGCCATCTACCTTCTCCAATACAGGTTTCAACATTAGCCTGGAGATCACCTAGTAGGATAGACTGGGCAGCCAGCGAGCCTAGGGATCTTCCTGTGTCTACATCCCCAGTGCTGAGCTTAGAAGCTCACCGTCATGCCAGGAGTTTTTTTGTGGGTTCTAGAGGTTAAACTCAGGATCTTATCTTGTACAACAAACACTTTATTATCTGAGCCAACTGCTCAGCCTCCATCTTGGCAATGAAAAGAACTCAGAGCACACAGGAGCACCGTTGTGTTGGTGTCCCAGACACAGAATGTCTATAAACACATGCATTGTCTTGTTCAGGAACTTTTAGGATGCATGTTTTTTCACATTTGATGTAAAATTGCCACTTCAGTCTGATCTTCATCCACCAGTGTGTTTCTGCTCCTGATGAAGTGGTATCCAGGGCAACAGTTCCCTTCCCAGCAGGCTAAACTGATACCCATCAGTTTCACACAACTATCCAGAAGCTTGACTGCCGCGATGCTGATTCGATGCAGCCTTTTGGAGCCTCTGGTCAGTTCAGAGACTGACCACATGGCTGAGGGGAAGGACCAACTGCCTTGAGACTCCATCTGAGATGGCTTTGGTTGGGAAAGACAGAGCAGAAAGGAGGGCTCTAGTAAACGGTCCCACTTCCCTGGAGAGCAAAGTCCTGNGGCAGGGATGTGCTCTGGGAACTGTGGCCTTCTGTGGAGGATCAAGGTGGCAAGATTTCTTTTGGATCAGNCCTTCTTCAACCAACACTGAANACCTCAGAGAGTGACCCCTCATGTGAACAGAGAATTCTTCCTGTTTGTTTTATTTTGTTTTTCTAATCCAGGAAAAAAATGGGTTTGCTGTATTTCCTATGATTCTCCTGCCATCTTGGTTTGACTAGCGAGACAATTTTTATTTTGGATTAGAGATTTTATGAAGAAAATAATTCTACTATTGTAACAGTTGAAATAAATATTATATTAATGATTGTTTTGGGCCCAATTAAAAGGACAAATCCTCACTGTAGAAAATCTAGAAAGTATGTAATATGTTAAACTGGGTGTGGTGGCTTGGGCCTATAGTCCCAGTACTCGGGAGGATCAGAAGTTCAAGGTATCCTTAGCCATATACTGAGTTACAATATATAGCTACATGAGACCCTATCTCATGGGAAACTATCTACCAGTATGGTGCTTGCTGCACATGCAGGGGGACCTCAGTTCAAACCCTAGAATCTACATTAAAAAAAGAAAAGGCGGGGCTTAGTGGTGTGAACCTATAATCCAGCACTGAGGAGTGAGGACAGTAGATTGCCGGGGCTTGCTCACCAGCCAGCCTAGCCTAGTAAGTTTCAAATCAATGAGAAATGCTGTCTCCCAAAACAAGGGGACTAGCACCTGAGGAATGACACCTAAGTTACCTCCACATACACGTCCACACAAGTACACACACTTATAAAAAAAAAAGGAAAAAGCAGACATAACCTCATCATTCAAATCATTCTTCCTAATTCATGAGAACTGTGTCTTGTATGTCTTGCCTATTGTGTATTCTCACAACCAGGAAGAGAGCCCAGGATGTGGTAAATTCCTAGCAAACGTTTGTTGAATGAAATGTTGCTATTTTGGTGCATCTATTTCTAGCCCCTTTCAGTATACTTTTTACATTATTATAGTCAGACTATCAGAAAATATTTTAAAACTTATAACAGAAGTATAGTTTCACTAAAAAAAACCTCTTTTAAACACTATTTTAAAAGAAGTTTAGCATGTCATGTCTTGTGTGTATTCCATTTACTTATTTACTTTCATACTATTAAACATCTAGAAGTGGGAATATACAGTCTGAATATATGTCTCAAAGGTACTTCAGGAATAAGGGTCACCCTTAGACAGGTAGCCAGTTAGTTGCTGTGCTTAGCAGGCCTGCAAGTGTCCCAAGGCCACAGTAGATTGCTACTTCTGTTGTCTCACTGGAGCGCACAAAATGGGGATGGTACTGGCGGAAGTCCTCACATTAGAGTCCAGATATGACCTCTCCCCACTATTGTAATTAAGAAGTATCTTTTGGATATTAGGTTGGATATTCCCGTGTGCACAAAGAAGTAGATCATATATTTAATTTTGAAGATCAGAGTCCAAGAATTTAACTAAATTAACTGCATCCTGTATACAATCACACCTTTTGTAGCTTTTAAAGAATTTCCTGGGTTAGTGCAGTTAAAGATCAGTAATGTTGTTCAGGTCAACACAGTGCCATCTGNTGCTAAAAAAAAAATGAGTGCTTACGAGTCTGCCCAGACTTATTTCCTGATTTTCACATTGGCTTACACAGGAAATAAAAGGGAATTGATTTGTGGTTTCCTGCATGAGTTCTTGTGTCAGACTGGATATAGATTTATTTCTGAGTGGACTTCTGGATCCAGATTGCTTACAAAGCTCACCTGGTTAACTCCGCCACTGGGCAGAAAATTCTTTCAAAACTCAAAAGGAATATACACCTCGGGAGAAACAAGTGTTTGAACTGTAGCCACAAAAGGGGGCTGACTGTGCTCTGGAACCAGTGAGAAGTTTCTGTGTGTCACGGTGCAGGTGGAATTGGAGTCAGAAAGGCTCACTAGCCTGTCACCAATGACATAGCAGAGGAAAGCTCTGAAACAAGTGGGGCAGATGCCAGGCGTGTCAGCAGTGCCAGCCTGCTAGCGGTGGTGAGGCCAGAGGTACCCAGTGAGAGGCAGAGCAGAGAGGTAGTCTCTCTGTTCTCTGGCCACACACCAGGTGCTGGATATTGTACCCTACTCAGCATATAGAATTAACCAGCCCCTGCCATACCTGCCTTCTCAAAAAGGTAGTCATGTCAGATAGATTAGTGGTCTCCAGGACACTTCAACACTAAGTACCCACCCCCCCCAAACACCTAAGCTATCTATAGCTATACTTCCAGGTCCAATGACAAATATCCAAAGGTCATTTACCTAGTTATACCTAGTTATTAAAATTTGACAGCTATAGACACGCTTCTGTTTAGAGAGTTTCCCACCTACTACTTCCCTGAAATACACACACACACAGAGTTGCAGTAGTAAGTGGTGAAACCAATGTAACTAAAAAATTGTCACAATCTTTATAAAGTTACAAAACAGGACAGACCCAGGAGCAGAAGTAAAGTGATCCCTTCACCCTCACTGTGGACTTCTGTGCCCCTCACTGTCCTCTTCTAATATCTCAGAGAAAGGAGAGCAAAGAGAGTAGTTCTTTCAGATGCTTCGCTCACATGAGGAAAAGTTGTATATTTTCTTTCACTCTGATAGAGAAATGAGGCCAACTATGTTGTTTAACATACTCAGTAGCAATGGAAACTCTGTGTGTGTGTTATGTGTGTGTTGTATGTGTGTGTGGTATGTGTGTGTGTGTGTTGTGTGTGTTGTGGTGTGTGTGTGTACTTGTGTGTATGTGCAGAGATCAGAAGTCAACATTGCCTATCTTCCTCATTCACTCCATACCTTATGTTTTGGACACAGGATCTCAAGCTGAACTTGAACTGGCCAATGAGCTCCAGGGGTCCACCTGCCTCTGCTCCCCCAGCACTGAGATTACAGGCATAAGCTACTACACCTGGCTTTTTATATGGTGTTGGGAATCTAAACTGAGGTCCTCATGCTTGTGCAGCAAGCCCTTTACAGACTGAGCCCTCTTCCCAGCCCTAGAAACTATTCATATAAAATCATTTTGATAAAGAAAAGTGAAATCATTCAATATGGTAAGGCAGAAATAAAAGAGAATCGTAAACAATTCGACTTGGTATTGACTTTTAAGGTCCTAAATTAAATGCTGGCAAATAGAAATCAGCAATATAATAAAATCACAATGCCCCGAAGAATACATGGATGATTTAATACTTGAAAAATCTATATTTGTTCAAGGGTAATTTTGTGAGTCCTATCCGAGGACGATGGAGCACTGCCATCATCCCTAGTACAGGTCTTCATGGTTCTCTGTTCAGGCCACTCTCTAATCCTGTTGACAGAACACTTGCCATTCTCTGTAATGATCTTTCACCTTCATTTACTGTTAGCCTGTCTTTACTAAAATGCCAGTTTCCAACATCAAGTCCTTGTCTGTCCTGATCACTGCTGAATTCCCTGTGTATAATCAAGACCCTGACATATGCATTCAATATTTGTTGCATTTGTTTAATAGCTATGTAGTTTCTATTTGTTAAGTACCTTTTAATGAAATAAATGTTTACCTGTGAATAAATGGTTAAGAATGACCCTAAATCCTACCCCTCAAAGTACCTGCTATTTCAGTAGAGATACAGGCAAATCAACAGACAATTCTCTGGTCCATGCCAAGGCCCCATTATGCCAAGTATTCATTTCAACTCTTAATTTGCTGAATAAAAAAGATACAAACTGTTTTCACAGGAACCTTCTGCAACTTCCTCTAAAGAAAAGCCTGGAAAACCAGAAGCACAAAGTAGCAACTTCCTGTTCCCTAAAGCCTGCCACCAAAGGACACGCAGCAACTCCACCAGTGAGTACCTTACCAAAATATCTTCAGGAACAGGGTTGTATTAGTTCCTTTTCTCTAGCAATGACAAAACACCATGACCAAGGCGTATGTTATCATTGAAACCACCACAAGGGCTTAACAGCTCCTGAATATCAGGACTGTCATTGCTGTGAGGGACACTAGAGGGCTGGGTCCTTCCTGGGTTATCAAGGGTAAACCAAGGTGGCAGCTGTCTGTCTCGTAGAGAGCATGCTTCATGGGTGTGCTTCCCATACAACTTGAGAGATTCTGCATTGGCCTGACCATGTCTCTGTGGACAGCACCTCTGGCTGAGTGTCATGCTGGGGAGATCTGGTCTGGGGAGAAGAGAAAAATGTTGGCTCCTACCCTGAGTGCTGGCATACTTCCTGTGCTGAGGAAGCCTCCCCACAACCCCANCCTCTTTCGCCTCACCTGTGATATGACAGGGGCTGAGGTCGGAAGAGCTCAGGACTCTTGATTACTGTAAATAGAACAGAAGAATGAAGAAAGGCGTGAAGAAATTAAGACCACTCTAGAGATGCTAACACTAAGGTGTGCTACCATTTTCTGTTAATTCCATGCTCTTCCCATGCAACTACAGAAAACTTGCATGCACAAGTCATTGGAAATTCTATTCTAAGCACCATTTTTTAAAAGTGGGAACACAAAATTTCATTGTATGAACACTTACAGTCTAGTTAACCAACTCCCTCTCATTAGGTATTTGCATTGATTTCAGTCTTTCATTGGCATAATCTACATTGCTTACTTTATATATGACATTGTTTTCTGCACCCATGTTATTTCCTGAAGGGAACCCCAGTTAGCCTCCATATCTGTAAATGGGAACTACTTAGAAGAAATAACATTTTTACAGAAAATGTGTGGACCCTTTCTCTTCTCATTGTCTTCTAAACAATCCAACATAAATAGTACACTTATATGCATCTGTTATGTGCTAATAATGCAGTGAGTTTATACAAGACGTAGAAAAGCACCCACATATTCTGGTATTGATGGGGGTTCCTGGAAGCAATTGGTCCCTGTGAATACTGAGTGACAACCACACAGGAGAGAGTGGCTGGTGAATGACTAAGAATGCTTGAAAGCTGAGTGTGGTGGTCTCTACAGTCCCATCATGTGGGCCGTACAGGTTGGATGAGCAGGAGTTCAAAGCCTGCCTGGAGTATATGCATTGAGTGTGTGGCCAGGCTGGGCTACAGCAGATCCTGTCTCAAGACCACCCCCCCCCCAAAAAAAAAAACAAAGCAAAATGAAAGACACCACATTTGAGGGCTACTGTGCTTGGGCTGGGATCGAGCTTCCTTGGAAGTGATTATCTGTGTGACTTTGGGGAAGTGTCTTGACTCTCTGAGCCTCATTACTCTGTGGCATTATGAGCCACCCTTAAAAGACTGACCTATTTGGAGGCTTGTATAACTTGGTTTCTTGTTAATGTAATTGCCTAGGGGTTGAATTTTGGTTTAAATGGTAGGTAGATACACCTTAAGGACTTTGGCCGCACTGCCAAATTAGCCTGCCCTTCCTTCAGCAACAGACATGATCACCTACTTCATACTGATTTTTTTGTTTGTTTATTGTTTTGTTTTTAAATATTTGTTGCACAGGCCTTCTACCTCTTGACTGTTTCTGCTTCTCTGCCTTGCTTCACACCTGGGACTAGTTACACACTTTGTGGGGGCTTTGTCTAAAATGAAACAAAGGGAGCCTGTTCAAAATTATTAAGAATTTCAAAGTGGCAACAGCCAAGCATTAAATCAAGCTGGGAGTCTTCTGACCACCGGCCCTGGTGACTGCTCAGGCCATATGTCTCCAAAGTCAGCCCTGCTGGTGTCCTGGGAGCTGATCCCTCAGACTATGCCACCCTCCTCCCAACCTTCTGGATCCAAACTGAGCTCAGTTATTGAGAAAATCAGTGACTGACCGTAGGATAAAGCAATGGGGTGCTACCCACCCTGGTCTCTTGACTGTCTGTCACCCAAGTGGCCTGTCTTCCCTGACTGTGTCTCACTGTGTCTCACTGATGCTATTTCTTTCCTGTGCCCTTTAGGCCCTGGGAGGTAATGGCCTCCAGGACCCCAGCACATCTGGCTGTTTTTTTTAAGTGTACCTTTGGTTTTTTTTATGCAAACCCTGACTTGCATACTGGCTTCCAAAATGGAAAATAGACCTCTTTGGGCAGACTGAAAGATTTCTTCATTTATTATTTAGAACATTTTTTNGGGGGGTGACTCTTACTAGTTTTCTATTGGGATCATCATTGTCTTATTAATATACAAAACTCTTGGTTAAATTCATAGTTGAACATTGGATTTCTCAAATACACACACACACACACACACACACACACACACACACTTCCTCCAGTTATTTAGTTTTCCNCCTGAAGATGCTTTGATTTTTGTGCTATCAAGCTTGATCTTTTTTCCTTTTACCATGAAATTTCTCCCATGGTGCAAGAATATTAGATCTGTGTGCATCTTAGTTTGCTTTCTGTTGCTGTGATAAACACTGTGACCAAAAACAATGTTAGGAGGAAGGATTCATCTGGCTTACTTCACAATCACAGTCCGTCACTGAGGGAGGGCAGGGCAAGAACTCAGGTCAGGCAGGACCAGAGGCAGGGAACATGGAGGAATGCTGTTTAACAGCCCTGCTTTCTTACACAACCTGGGACCACCTGCCCAGGCAGGGGTATCACTGCCAAACAGTCGGCTGGACCCTCCCATTCAAATGTCCCACAGACTTACCCACGGTCCAATCTGATGGAGGCAGTTCCTCAACTGATGTGCCCTCGTCCCAGGTGACTCTGGTTTGTGTCAAGCTGAGAAAAACCAATCAGCATTGTGTGCTTATATGTTTCTTCCAATTTATAAATGATTTCTCTCCATATCAAANGTGTTATATTTATAATTTTTTGGCACTTTACATGAGGTAAGAAGCATTGTGGGTTTTTTTCTTTTCCTGAATGACTAGCTGAAGACTAGCATCACTACTGATGATCAGTTCTTGCCTATGCCCTTAAAAAAAATTAGTGTGTATGTGTGGGAAGCGGGGAGGGGAGTGGGGAGCATGTGCCACAGAGTATGTGTTCATGTGGAGGTCAGAAGACAACTTGACAGAGTCAGCCCTCCCCTGCCACAATGTGGGACCTAGAGATGGAACTCAGGTGGCCAGGGTCAGCAGCAAGGGCGTCTACCCACTGAGCCATCCTGCCAGACCCCATTCTTTTGCAAATACCTTTGTTTATTCATTCTGCATCGTTTCCATAGTAACTTGCTGTTAGTTGGTTTTCTACCTCTTGCTGTACCTTGTTTCAGTTTCTAAGATCTGTTCAATTCCATTTCCACTTCAGCTTGTCTTTAAATTTAAATTAACAAATTAATTTATTGAACTTAATTAATTAATAAATACTTTAGAATAAAATTTCTAAATCATGTCTTTTATGAGAGACTAAGGACTTAGTGGTATTCATTTTTAGCTCCTTTGCCAATTACCTTTTCCAATCANAATTCAACTTAGCTTCAAAGTACGAACTCATTATTATTGTTACATATTCATCTCCACTTATAGCTTCTCTTTCTAAAACTGTGTGGGCTTCTGAGCTGAGTTTCTAACCGCATTTACTATCAGCTCAGCCAGGGCTGGAGGTATAGTAGGGTTTAACTCCCCCCTCATTGGAGATGATAAATTTGAGGCATTTCTCTGTTGACTAGTGTACATCCACAAGTAATTTCCAGGCAGAGTGAAGGAGGACCCAGACCAGCCAGAGCTTTGGTGAATGAATCATGTCCTGCTCTGGTCTCCATTTATACAGATCTGAATCCATAGAAGAGACAGAGCACTCCCCAAAGCACAGTGACTGCTAGGTCAGGAAGGGCAGAGCCCGGCTCAGCATGGCCTCAGCACCTTGCACTGGGCTTGTCCATGGCTCTGTTGTCAATCTGCTGCCACACATTCCAAAAAATGGCAGCCTATTTATTTGTCCTTATTTCTGTTTCTCTCTTTCATCCAGTAGAGGTCATTGCCATGGGCANAAGCCACAGGACCCAGAGGTCTGGGCTACACTCGAGACCTATTTATTGATCTGAAGCCCTAGGTCCTCTGTTTGCTCACTCGTAAGTAAGGAGTAGATCAGGCCTCCCCAAAGCCTATGATAAGTTGGCTACAACACCAGGAGAGATGTCTTAGTCCTCGTCAGTGGGTCAGGAGCGATGTGTGATCTGCATTCCTATTAAACACTCAGGTAAATGTGGTGCCTGGGCAGGTTAGGAAAGGTGATCTCTGGCTTCCTGCCAGCTCTGATCCGAAGCTCTGCATCCTGTCTTCCCCAGGCTGCTCCCTCCTGGCCCATCTGGGAGCAATTGGTCCCTGCAAGTTACAGAGGACCAGTGACTCCTTCTGAAGAGACTTCTGGAAGCAACCACCCTTGCAGGGAGTTTCCCCAGCTACTTCCTGAGCACTGAAGAACCTAAATCTCTCTGTTTCCATGGTGCCTCGACCTCTGTTCTTTCTTTTCTTCAGGTATCTTCGTCCTCCTCAGGGAGTCTCATTCTGAACCCGCCCTAGCTAGTCACTTCCTCTCTTTAGTTTATAAACAGGTCTTTGCCATTCTCTGCCCCTACAGAAAGGAAATCTCAACCTTGATCCATCTTTCATGTCCTGTGAGCCACNGCCAATCTCACTTTTTCCTTGGGACAGGGGGTTGGGCTTTCTACAAAGGTCAGCCCACCCACTCAGGCTGAGGGATGCTGGGAAAACCTTGCTCCTCTTTGGACCTCTGGAACCCTGCTGCCCGTGCACTGGCCACACATGGCCCCTGAGCACATGGCTGCTTTCTGTGGAGAATTCAGGAATTTTAGAGGACATGCCCAGCTGAAGACTAAGTATGAGGAAAAATAGAACATGAACATCTCGTTAATATTTTTACATATTGTTTATATGTTGAAGGGACACAGCTTAGACAGAGTGGACAGAATAAAATATATTAATATAATTAGACCAATTGCAATTATTTCCTATTAGTCCTTCTTCTTCTTCTTCTTATTCTTATTATTTACCTATTTTGTTTTGGTTCTTTGAGACAGGGTCATACTATGTAGGCCAGGCTAGCCTGGAACTTTTTTTTTTCTTTTGTTTTATTTAGATTTTTGTTTTCTTTGAGATAGGATCTCAGATATCCTAGATTCTTTTTCCAACTTAATATACGGCAGAGGATGTTCTTGAACTCCTGACCCTACTGTCCCTACCTTTGTGAGGGCTGGGATTACAGGTGTGCACCAGTAGGCCTGGTCCTCGTCTTACTTTTTTCAATGTGGCTCCTAGACAAATTTAAATGGCCTATGCAGCTAACTTTGTATCTGAGCTGGGTAGCTCTAGACATCAGGCGGTGAAGTCTGTCAGCCCTAAAGGTTTTCAAGTTGACGGTGAGAGTTGAGTGGTGGGTAGGGAGTGGTGATGGAGCTAGGTGAATGACAGGAAGACTTGGATGCCTCACAGACCAGGGAGCTAACAGTTTGCGTTTCCACAAATCCGCAGATTCAAGTTCAAGCTATCAACCTGTGTGAGGAGTGCGTAAGAGGCAGTAAGGGCTGTGTATAGAAGATGAGAGGACCCCACGGGCCTTCTGCCTGTGTGAGAGGGTGTGTAAGAGGCAGTAAGGGGTGTGTATGGAAGATGAGAGGACTCCACGGGTCCACCCTCTCCCTGCCAAGTCTCCCCACGTGGTCACTTGTTGGCTCCCTGCTTGGCCCCTGGCTCAGTTCCTATCCCAGGAACCTTAGTGCTGTCTCCTCTCCCTGTGGTCAGGATTGAAAACTCTCTGGCAGCCTGGACTACAAGTATGAAGTGGCCTACCATGTGGCATGGAGAAGACCCCTGTCACCTCTTGTTGAGTTGGACAGGGGTGCAATGGGAGCCCACTCTGGTGAAGAATCCTGCTGCACCAGATTCATGGATGAAGAGAGTTAGATTGATGCTGTATCTTCTACAGCTACGAGGACCACGCCAACCATCCTGGGTGCTGGATGGTTTCTGCCCCTACAGACCCCTGCCTAAGGAAGGGCTCATGATTGATGGGCGAGGCTGAATTTGTTCTTTGTCACACTTGATGTTTGAGTGCACATGAATGATTTCTTCCTGTTTGTTCCCCCACTTCCGTCTCCATTTAGGTGTTAATCCCTATTGCACAGGAGAAATTGATTTTCCAATGACGAAGAAATCTGCAGCTCCCACCGACAGGCAGCCGTATTCTCTCTGTAGCAACAGGAAGTCTCTCTCTCAACAACTGGACTACCCAGCTTCGGTAAAATGGAGGGGAGGGGCCTGGAGCTGTGGGAGGACAGGAGGCTGTGAAATCTCCACAGTGGTGCTTTTCTGCCCACAGACCTCAGAGAGCTGGCTTAGACGGCTAAAGCACCCCACTAGGCAAAAATCATTTAGGAAGGTCTACCTATCAAGCCCCCCTTGTGCCAGGTACATGTAACCCCTGTCACTTCTACGCTGTTAGGAGCCAATAGAGAACACCTCCGACCCTGTTCCCAAGCTGTCAACTAAAGCTTCCCAAGAGTCCCTTTATTCACCTGCACAGTAACTCTGAGGTAAGAAGACTAGGGAACTATGGCTTTGACAAACTAAGGAATTTATTATTATTCATAATACTAGTATGTAACAGATTCAGGACTTGAAGTTACATCATTTTTTTTAACATTCATTACACTTACTATTTGTGAGTATGTATTTTTGTGGGGGTGGTGGGGAGTGTAACAGCATGCATGTGGGGGTCAGAGGACAAGTTGAGAGAGAGAGGGAGAGAGAGAGAGAGAGAGAGAGAGAGAGAGAATAATGTTTGGACATTGGACACTATCTGGACATCATCTTGTGGCCAGTGACATTGATAAGTTAACTGCATAGAGGCTTCCAAGGCAGGCAGCAAGGCAGGATTCCAGAAGGATTGTTTCTGAAGTGGGGNGAGGGACAGCCTTGGGTGGAGCTTAGGGTTACAAAGCCTGGGATATTGTTGTAACTTCGGGTAGATCACCTAGCCAAGTNTGAACAGCTTCAAGTTAGCAACAGGGAAGAAGAGAGAAGGGAGCAGCAGNGGAGGAGAAGGAAGGGAAAAGGAAGGAGGGGGAAGATGAGCTGTTTCTTCAGGGAGTGATGGTCTTGAAGCCCAAATCCACCCCAGGTTCCCTACAGGCTGGTCAAGTATGTGACTGACCTTGCAACATCAGACCTTCATGAGCCCAGTCCTGCAGCCCCCTTACACACTCTTGGCTGACGTGTTGACTTGGTGGCTAGATAGGAAGCACTAGGGTGTTCCCTGGCTGCAGACTGTTAAAGCATCACATAACAAAGGAAGGATGTATAGGCACTTCCTGGGGATCATGCCCTGCCCTAAGCATTTGCGTAGTTAGTACAGTTAACTATTCCTTGAAACCATGCATCTTCTACTGGAGAAACTGAGGCAGAAAGGACCAAGTCACTTTTCCAAGATCATCAGCTGATAACTGGCAGAGCCAGGAGAACAATCTGGGACATGGATGTGACTTCCAAAGTGTCAGCACTACCACTAAGCCACGCTGCTCCCCACTGGGGTTCTGGGACACAAAACTGCTCTTTGTTGACACCCTCTGCTTCTTTGACACTGCTGGCTAACCTCCATCTGTCTCCCCTGGAATTCATNTTCTTCTTTTGAGTCTTTGGGTTCTAGACTTCTTGCCTACTGCACCGGACCTGGCACAAGCAGGGCTTTTGGTAAACNTGCTTTGAGCTGAACACAGTTTATAGTGATGTCTCAAATTCAGCTGAAGGTCTTATTTGGCCTTATTCTGTGTGGTCTGTGTATTATTACCCNTGGCTTACTGCCTTCGCAAGCATGTGTGAGCCTTTGCTGCTGGTCTNTAGTCAGGTCACCATGAGCAAAGCTTCCTGCCCAAGCCACCAGAATCTAAATGACATCCCAGGAATCATCTTCCAGTGCTTATCCTGCTGAGCTTTGGAGATAGAGGATGGNGCTCTTCTCCATGGCTGATGTTACAGGTGGCTCATTCCTGCCCTCTCATGTTCTTCATTACAGGGCACTGCAAGACCAACTCGGTCACTGAGCACAGCTCAACTCGGGCAGCTGTCTGGGGGTCTGCAGGCTTCAGTCATCTCCAACATCGTGCTGATGAAGGGCCAAGCAAAGGTGAGCAAAGATCATTACTAAGAGAAAGACCTGGAGCAANGTTCTCTTCTAGGAGCTGTTGCTCCAAGGAAGAGNGGGAACAGGACTGTGGTACACTGAGTGCAACAGAGCGGGCAAACACAAGCTCACGGGCACTCGCTGGAGTTCAAGCANTACTAATTCTTCCAATTCCACTATGTGATCATCTCNTCTCTGAGGACACATTAGAGTTCCCCCACTGNTTGAGCACTCTCCAAGCTTGTTTCCTATTNCTTCTTGACATGATACTCTCCAAAGCATAACCTTGCCTGATACATAAATTAAAATCCCTTACGTAGATCTATGGGGCTGAATTTTGCCTCCACATTCAGATAGAAGAAAGTTGGACTCAAACACAAATTTTCNAAACTCTATGCTCCTTGCTCTGTACAGGTCATTCTATGGCCACAGACGTTCTGGCCTCTGTTGGAGCATCCTGAAGAGTCTGAATGGANTCTGCTTTGTCTGGATGATAACACATGTCTACCCCATGGCTGAGAAGTATCAATAGAGGGAACCAAAATGTGAGCAGTGAGAGAACAACCCAAGGATCTCTTGTGCTCCCCCCAAAGCATGCTTCTACATGCCTGGGGCCTTGTATTGGACACCTTTCTGGTGACCATGACCAAATACCTGACAAGAAACAACTTAAGGGAGGAAGTGTTTAAGCTCACAGTTTGAGTGCCTGGTCCATAGCTGTAGGTAAGGCACTGCTGTTATTTGAATCTTAGATGGTCTTTTAATAAAAAACCCAGAGCCAGATATCAGGATGAGAGCTGAAAGATCAGAGAAACAGAATAGCCAGCCACTAGTTCTTACCTCTACGAAATCCTCAGCCTAAAGAGAGTGAGTTCCTGCTTCCTCATGCCTTTTATACCTTTCTCTGGCCTNCCATATTACTTCCTGGGATTAAAGGCATGTGTGCCNCCCAAGCAAAGGCATGAGATCTCAAGTGCTGGGATTAAAGGTGTGTGTCATCACTGCCTGACCTCTGTGTCTAATCTAGTGGCAGGGTCTGTCCTCTGATCCTCAGGCAAGTTTATTAGGGTACACAACGTATCACCACACCCTGCAGCAGAAGCTGCTCTCACCTGTGGTGTCAGGAACATGAGGCTCCTTGCTCATATCCCAGTGGTTCTGGAAGCAGAGGCTGAGTAGGAAGTGGGATCAGGCTATACATTCTATCACCTACCTTCCAATGACCTACTTCCTCCAGGTAGGCCCTGCTTCTGAAATGTGCCAGATCTCCTAAAACAGCCCNACAGGTTGAGGACAAAGCACTCAGACATTTCACATCCAAACTGGAACAGACTTGAACATGTCTAAAATAACTAGGGCAGACACAGGCANCTGCTGCCACATTTTCAAGCCAGTTTAAACCAGCCAGCTGTTCAGATGAACAGTGGGGCTTCTTTAACNTACCCAACACATCTCAGTTGAAGTGAGGTAAGGGTTTAATGGCCACTNTGTTCTATGGAGGGACCTCACCACATACCTNGAGTCATCTTTCCCTCTGTCACCTGTTTGTTCTCACTCCTGGNAGATAAGCAGGGAATACAAAGAAGGCCCCTCAAGCCAAAGGGAGAATCATGTGCAGTGTGGCACTCTCTGGACAGNCCCATNTTCTGACTAACAAGCCGGGCATTTGGTCACAGTGACCAAAAAGGTACCCAATACAAAGCCCCAGGAATAAGGTAGCATGTTTTGAGGTGAACACAAGAGANGCTTGGGGTGCTCTCTCACCACTGATACTTCTNTTTCCATGTGGGTTCCTAGAGCTGTGGGTCTGAGATGAATGATCTATGAATAGTGATGCCATTACCAGTGGCAACCATCACTTTAAGGGTTNGTGTAGGNACCGAGATCNCAGGCCCACTTAGATGCTCCTGAGNTGAACACAAGACCTGCACNATTCTATGCCATCTGTGTCTTGAGCACTTGTCTAGGGCCGGTCACCAAAAAATGAGATTCACTGACTTCTAGTAGCTCACAGTGGAAAAGGGAATTCCCTGAGGCCAAACTAAGTTTACCTGGGAGTTACAGAGATCCTCCATCTTCAACATAATGAATGGAGCTGTAGGTGTTTCCTTTGCCACTCCCTAGCCAGATTGTCCCTTTAATCTCCTGGCAAGTCTGCAGAGGAAGCCAGATCCTCTCTTCCCTCTCTTCTTGNTGTAGGCGTCACTGTTACCTTCCACAGGGCAGTTCTGCATTGGAGCTACCTTGGNTGCCNTGTAGCTGTTCCCGCAGCTGAGGCTATCTGCTGAACCCCAGCTTTTCCTGGTGCCACNAACATGNTCCTAGGATGTNCTGGTCNGCTCCTAAGAANGACCTAGAAACAATGACAGNGAGGACAACACCCNTAGGAAGAGCAGGTGACTTGTGTCTTTAGGCAGGAGACAGGTTGGACACAGAGTGGAGGGGACAAGGGGCCCTTGGTAACAGAAAGGATGCTTTCCACGGCATAAGCTGTTACTGTTAATGCCATGAATGTCTCCTTGATGTTTCTGGATAATGTATTTTATTTTCAAGTACAGCCTGTGAATTATGTAACCTTATTTTACAATATTTTTTTACAACAATGTTTGAGGTTCAGAAGGAGGAGCTGATTGGATGAAAATAGTCAAGTGGAGAGAGTGAGGTACTAGTCTCTACCCAACCTCCATCTGATAGCTTTTGTGGGCCAGCCTCCCACACCCCATAGCCCAAACTGGCCACAAACTGCTTTTCCCGGCTTTGCTTGGTTAACCTCTGAGACCCCCCAGGACTAAAGGGACTTTGTCTCCTCCCTGATTCTTTCTTCAGGACTTCCGTAGGTCCTTAGAAAAAATATCAGTCCAAGAAACAGCCGGAATAGTCTACATCTAGCCCTCTCTTCTTTCCCCAGGGCCTGGGCTTCAGCATTGTTGGGGGAAAGGACAGCATTTACGGCCCCATTGGGATTTATGTGAAGAGCATCTTTGCAGGGGGTGCAGCTGCCGCTGATGGACGGCTACAGGAAGGTAGGTTTCTATCCCTCGGAGTGTGGCAAAAGCACAATCCAGAGCTTCCAGGGCACAGAAGATGCTGAAAGTTTAAAGTATATCTTGGGCTTTCAGAGGACACTTCTGTGGTGGTGGTTGGGGCGGGTAGGGGGGAGGTGTACTTCTCCAGTGGGAGACTTCTCCCCTCAAGGGTGCCTTCATAGTGATGACTAGCTTATCATTCCCTGGCAGCAACAGCTCCCCCTGGNTCTTTTGTCAGCTGGGATGAAGCCTTTGTTCTTGTTGACTCCATTCCCTCATTTCCAGTGGCCCNGTTCAGTTTCTGGGGCTCCCTGACACCCCTCTCTTTCATCTTCCCTGCCCTGCTCCACATGGAACCACGGGACACCAGGTCCAGCACTTCTGACAGATGAGTGGGTACAATTCTCAGAGTCCCAGCAAGATCTAGGCCAGTGGTTCTCAACCTTCCTAATGCTGTGACCCTCTAAAACAGTTCCCCATGTTGTGGTGACCCCCAACCATAAAATTNTTTTGTGGCTACTTCATAACTGTAATCTTGCNACTGTTATGAATTGTAGTGTAAATATCTGCGTTTTCCGATGGTCTTAGGTGACTTTGATAAAAGAGTGGTTTGAGTCCCCAAGGGGTCGAGACCCACAGTTGAGAACTGTTGCTCTGGGCTCTAGAAATACAGAGTACATTGGCACAAACCACAGTTCTTACACCCGTGGGAATAAGATGAAGTTTATTCTGAGCTATATATGAGCAACCATGACCTAAGAACATGCATCTAGATTGCCACAGCCATTTGTAAAANGGGTCATGTGAATTCTTTTCTGGTCACAGAACAAAAGGAAATCAGAAGTCAAGGCCTCTTCACATGGAGTAGTGGGAACACCAGGCAGGTGGGTTATGGTGAAATGGGTAAATTCTGCTCTAGGTCATAGAGGACATACAACAGCATTCCTATCTTTTAGGTTGGTGAGGGGTAGTGATCTGCTGAGTTAACATATTCGAGAAGATTTTACCTGGTAGTCTGAGAGATGTTAGGTCAGGTACAAAGGTGGTGAGTGATACATGGCTATTAAGGCAATTAAGATAGCCTAAAATAATAATCTGCAACATCCCTACTCTCCACAGTGAGACAGTTCTAAACAGCCAGCCATTCTCTAGAATCTTCAACAAAGAGGCATCTTTTGGGGAGAACTTTATCCACAGAAAAACCAGACAGAACCCTTCCTTTGAACTGCTAATGGCTTCCCCCTGCCTTCCTTCTGCCTCCAGCCCTTCCCTCTCAGTTTTT
>LZPO01034885.1:27358-38741 GCA_001675575.1 Neotoma lepida | reverse complement strand
CAAAACACCACTCACACTGGAGAAAACTCTTTTGCTGTCTTTGCGGAATCCGTATCTCTCATCCTCTTGTCTTCTTTCCTCCCCTCCCTCTCAGTCACAGTGCTGAGCCAGGAAACATTTGTCTGAGAAAATTTTGTTTAGAAGTCAAATTAATTTCAGAATTAATTTTAAAGACTTCTTTAAAGGAAAGAAAGACAGATTTTGTCTTAGTTGCTTTTCTATTGTTGTGAACAGATACCATGACCAAGGTAGCTTATAGAAGAATTTATTAGGCTTATGGTGCCAGAGGTCAGAGTTCATGACCATAATGGTGGGGAAGATGACAGCAGGCAAGCAGGCATGGTGCTGGAGCAGTAGCTGAACACTTACATGTTGAGACTACAATGGAGGAGAGAGAGAGAGAGAGAGAGAGAGAGAGAGAGAGAGAGAGAGAGAGAGAGAGAGAGAGAGAGAGAGAGAACGAACTAGAATAGGATAGACTTTTGAAACCTCAAAGCTCACCCCCAGTGACACACCTCACCAACAAGGCCACACCTCCTAATCCTGCCCAGACAGTTCCACCAACTGGGGACTAAGCATTCAAATATANAGCCTGTGGGGGCCATTATTATTCAAACCACCACAAATACACATCAGGGTCTTTTCCAAGATGACTTGCTAGCATTGGCTATGTCTTTTCTGTAAAAACACCCATCAGTCTGTGGATATAGGTGGCTGTCACCTCAGAGAGCCCCTAACAGTGTGCAATGAGTTTTCCTGTGTGGTGAACATCTTGGAGAAGACCAGATGTTATTATTGGCTTGCTGTTAAATGCTAATGGAACTAGTTCAGGAAGGCCTTCTCAGATGCTCTGACCCTCAGTAATTCAGAACACTCTCTTAAGTCTCCACCCTAGATCAGGGACCTTGGGGTAGTCAATGACTGTGACCACTTTCCAACTGTTCCAGTTCTTTCTTTCCCAAAGAATGTTTGTGGACAGAACAGACACTAAGTCTGAGACCCTGGGCATTTGACATATCTTATTTTAATCCTAAGTGAAGCAAGTGCCCCTGCTTCCATCCTTCCTCTGGGAGAAGGCCTATAAGCCTTGTTACCTGGCTCATCGTGACCTGAATCCCGAATGAACAGGACTTGGGAGCCACCCCAGCACAGAAAAATGTTTCTCTTCCATACAAACATGTGTCAGAAGCATCATTTAGATGGGCCCTGGCATTTCCTTTTCTTCTAGAGGGCACCGTGCTTGCTACCATGCTTGGTTGCCTGGAAAAGTCTCAGTTTTGTCCCAGAAGCAGATGCAAAGCATTTTTCAAGCAAGTTTCTGTGCTACTGAGATCCAACGTGCCCTCTGCTGCCTCTGGACCCTGAATCTCGCTCAGACTTTATGGTAGCTCTACCTAAATAGTAGATAGCCACTTGGTACCTGGTCCAGCTCCTCACAAAGCTGTTCTAAGGAGGATCTTGAGGCAGCAACCCTCTCCATGGAGAAAAAAATTCTGCAATAGATTGATGGTGTCATTCTAAGTGCTGTNGAGGGGAGCCAGAATATGGTGCTGACTAAGTACTCATTACCCTGGGAATCTCGGTGTGGAGCTCAGTTGGTAGAGCCTTTCCTTGTAAGCCTGGATTTGACCATCAACACCATATAAAACCAGTGTGGTGGTACATGCCTTGAATCCATGCACTTGGGACATGGATGCAGGAGCATTGGGTCATCCTTGACTACACAGAGAGCTTGAGGCTAGCTTAGGATACATAAGACCTTGCCTAAAAACAAAAGAAAACAAAATTGGGACTGCCAAGAAGGCCCAGTGGGTAAAGGTGCTTGTCACCAAGCCTGATGACCTGAGTTCAATCCTCGGGACCCACATGGTAGAAGGAGAGAAGTGATTCCCACACATTGTCCTCTCATCTTTATGTGTGTGTCATGAACACAATAAATAAACAAATAAACAATGTAATTTTAAAAACTTAAAACCAATGAGGGAAGCAACTGACATGCTTTTCTTTTGAGTGGTCTTAGGCCTTAACTTAGGCAACATGAGAGGGCAGTTTCTTTGGCCCCTGCCTGGACCTTCCTGGGTCAGGCAGTTGGCCAACATTCTGGTGTAAGCAAAGTAGTGCCAGCATTTTTCTTATCCCCACTTCTTGTGCCCATCACAGACAGCCAGTAACTTCCCATGTCTATGATGCACGCCCATATTGGGCACAGCAGGTTGTTGGAAGGCTAGAGATACCTGGAGCATCTAAGAGGGGTTAACTGTACAGTAACAGCCCAGGGTGGGGGAAAGGAACCTTTCCCCATGGCTGCTGTAGGAGACATGTGGGGACACTCTAGAGGTGTCTCAATATTCATTTTCAAGTCCTAACCGAAGAGTGCCTTGCCTTCTCACAGCTGGAGACTACCGTTTTGACACGATCTGGCTTCCTGTTTACACCACAGGAAACCAGAGAGCTGCTGCCTCTGCTGCCACAGGAAGACACTGCAGGGAAAAGCCCCTGCACGGTTGCCTGCTGCCCAGGACCTGCAGTCAGCACGCCAACTTCGTCCTCCACAGAGGGAGAGCCAAGGAGGAGTGTCAGTCCAGGTGAGCCACCACAGGGATCTTCCAGAAGGAAGATTTTTCTGGAGAAAGTGCTACGGATCAAGTAGGAGCTAGAGTCTAGTCTGAGGTCAGTGCCTTGCATGGACAAAGCAGACAAAGCGAGTGACTGGGGTTGATGGACAGGGAGGCTTCCGGGGTGCTGGGGCAGGAGGACAGGGGAAGTGCTCTTCAGAGTGATAAGCTTCCTGGTTGAAGCAGCGATTCCAGGGAGGTTATGGTGTGGATGCAGGCCATTCTTGAGAGTCTACATGGAAAGATGTCCAACGATTATAGCTAACCCAGCTACCCTGAGCAGCTGCATTATATGGGTGTAATACTTGATTCATTATACTCAAATCTGAGAGCGCAGTGTGGGAAAGTCTGAGTAGTGCTTGCTGACGGTCACCGCATCCAGGAGGTGGATAGCCACGGTAAGTCCAGGTGGTACACCTGCCAATACAATGCCATAGCTTGAGTGTTTATTGGCTTACTAGAAAGAACAGAGGATCCTGGGTTCACCCTTCATTAACTGTGATTCTGGGCAATTTCCTTCGCCGTTGTGGGCTCCTTCACTGGTCAGCAAGTATTAAAGACCACACAGAATTCCAATATGTGACTCACTGCAGCTAGCATACAGTGAATGGTAGGTGTGTGAGGCTGTGTTTGGTGCCAGGGATGAGGGAGGAAGGGATGCTCCAGACCATTTCCTGCCCTTAGGAGCTCCTAGTGTGGGAGATGAGGAAGTAAATAAGGAGGCTACGAACCATATTCTCTAAGCACGTGAAGGACTCTGGAGAGTAAAGGACAATATGAGTGGAATGATCTCACCCAGAGAGGTGCCCCACCAGGGAGACTCCACCTCCCCACCCTCGGTCATTCTTATTGAGGACACGCCCTAGCCTGCAGAGGACTTCCCTGTAGAACTTTGGACTCTTAATTCTTATCAGCCAGCCCCTTATGGCTGAACAATTTGTAAATGCAGAAACAACCTAAGGGCCAGACTTACTTGCTAAAGTCCTGGAGTCGCTAGTACCCACGCAGGCCTTCATGATCATGCATGGTTCTTCTTTGGGGTCATCAGAGTTCAGGGCTCTGCTTCCCTTGAGGCTGGGCACTGTGACAAGAGATGGGAGGAAACAGTGTTCCTCAAACAAGGGTACATTCTCATATGAAGATTCTCCCTGGAACACGCAGCCCAAGCGGCCTAGTCTTCAGCAGAGAAGGATGAGGCATGGGAAACAGAGGACTGACAGTGTCATCCCTCTTGGCTGCTAGGCCTCAGGGGCCAACCTCCCCTGTCCCTAGGGAAGGGAGTCGAGTGCAGAGTCTCCCCCGCTCTTGCAGGTAGATGTCAGTTTAATGTTATCTTATTCTGAGAAAGCTTTTGCCATGCTGCCCCTTGGACATGGCAGCCTGAGGACATCATGGACACACAAAGTGGATGATACAGTGAAATGTCTTGTGGGACTTACCATATCCCGAATGCCCAGACTATAGCCCAGATATATCAACTCAGAACTGAGGAATGGACCCTTCAGATTCCAATGTGTAACCAAAATTCAGTATCAATGACACATAACTTTTCTCTACCTGGAACAGTTTAATCAATTCTTTTGATTGAGAAAAACCCATTTTCCAAGCAAGCTGGTCAATGACCTGCGTGTGGGCAGAGTATCACACTCACATAACTTCATGGCTTCAGGTGGGTACATAGGTATGCAATTTGCCTTTGAAATGAGAGGGCCTCAGCAAGCTGTACACACCCCACCGGTAGGCACACTCATCCGTCTTGCTTTTGAATAACTTGGATAGTCCAGATCAAATATGCAGACCAACATGAGACGTGTGGAGTGAAAGTTTATAAGGCAAAAGAATTGCTCTCACTTTACATTTCTTGTAAGTTATCTGTGTGACTGCTTTAGACAGTAGAGAGGACATTGGAGTGGGCAGCGAGGCGACATGGGGTCTGGCCTGACTGACAACCCTGGCCCCTTATCCATCTTGACTGCTAGAGTCCTCTCTTGTCAAATGACAGAGAAGATATTTCCCGAGAACACATCTAGTTGGTAGAAGGTAATCTTCTCTGGTTCTTCAGTTCTGCCTGCTGGCACCCCAGTTAGGTGACAGCGCTTGGAGCTGGCCCCTAGCGTGTCCATTGTTTCTGCTCCAGAGCCCTTCAGCATTGTAACTTTAATTTAGAAAGAAAATCCCCAATGAGGTGTAATGCTCAGGTCTGGCTTTGTTTCTGCCTACCAGCATCACCAGGAAAACACCCGCTGCTGAAGAGGCAGGCGCGGATGGACTATAGCTTTGATACCGCCACTGAAGACCCTTGGGTTAGAATTTCCGATTGCATCAAAAACTTATTTAGCCCTGTCATGAGTGAGAACCATAGCCATATACCAGTACAGACCAACACCAGCCTGGGTGAAGAGGATGGGACCCAGGGCCACCCAGAGGGGGTCCTGTCAAAAGTGGACACTGCCAATGGTGCTCCCAGAGTTCACAAGCCAGCAGATGGCTGCACTGTGAAGAAGGGGCCCCCTGTAGCCCCCAAGCCAGCCTGGTTTCGTCAGAGCTTGAAAGGTCTGAGAAATCGTGTCCCAGACCCCAGAAGACTCTCGGAAGTAGCCTCAGCCACTCAGCCAGCACCTGTTTCCAGGGAGCCATCAGGGCTACACTCACAGGCCTCATCCTCCTCCATCAGGCAGAGAATCAGCTCCTTTGAAAACTTTGGGTCCTCACAAGCGCCAGAGAGAGGAGTCCAGAGACTGAGCCTGCAGCCCAGCTCCGGGGAGACCACCAAACTTCCAGGAAAGCAAGATGGAGGACGGTTTTCTGGTCTCCTGGGGCAAGGGGCTACAGTCCCTGTTAAGCACAGGCAGGTGGAATTAGAGCCTATAGCCACAGGCCTTCCTAACACCTCAGAGGTCAGGGACCCAGATATGGCTGAGTCCCCACCCCCAGGTCAGCGACCCAGCCCAAAAGCTCTCTCCCCAGACTCTCTCCTGAGACTTCTGACTACACAGACTGAGGACACTCAAGGCCCAGGCCTCAAGATGCCAAGTCAGCGGGCACGGAGCTTCCCCCTGACCAGGACCCAGTCCTGTGAGACCAAGCTGCTGGATGAAAAGGCCAGTAAGCTTTACTCCATCAGTAGCCAGTTATCGTCAGCTGTCATGAAATCCTTGCTGTGCCTTCCATCTTCAGTCTCCTGTGGCCAGATCACCTGTGTCCCCAAGGAAAGGGTTTCTCCAAAGCCAGCTTCCAACAACAACACAGCTACAGAAGGTCTTGGTGAAGCCGTTGCCTCGGACACAGGGTTCTCCCTCAAGTGAGTGTCTGCGCCCTGCTTCCTCTCCACTGTCCCCATCCTCCTTTTTCATGTTATATAGCAGTTAAATGTTTCTCAGTTACACTAGCTAAACACTCATTTCACCTCATGTCAGTGTGTGTGTGTGTGTGTGTGTGTGTGTGTGTGTGTGTGTGCGTGTGCGTGCGCACTGTAGCTCTGTCTTCCAAGTTAAGGAGTATTTTACACAACACCTGACCTTAGCTGGGATGGAAAGTGGGGGGACACGACCATGTCCCTAGTAAACTGCCTACAAATATACACAAGGCTGATGTATATCTGAAAGGTCTACTCTCAACTTAAGGAGCTCCGGGTGAGGCCAGGAGATGCTCTCCAACAAGAATCCATTTCGCTTTTCACTTGGGCCCAGGACCTAGACAGGGAGTATGGGCATTTAGTCCTGTTTCCCTTCAGGCCTTACTCTGGCTATGAGCAGAGTTCTGCCCTGTGCACTCTGCTTCCCTCTTTAGCTGGAATTAGGAGGTGGATGGGACCTGCTTCACAGATGTGTGGCTTAGTGTCGGGAGCTGAGGCTTTCTTCTGCAGGGCTGGGGCTGTGTCTATCCCTCTTGGATCAGCTGTGATTAATTTATTATTTATGCTGCTGAGAAAGGATATGTTATATTAAATAATAGAGTTCCCAAGCACTGAGCCCTTTGCAGGATGGAGTAGTTCAAGAACCCTGCTTTTCACACTGTGTTATCTCTGTTTGTAAAAGCCTTTCAGAGCTGAGAGAATATTCAGAAGGCCTCACCAACCCTGGGGAAACTGAGGACAGGGACCACTGTTCTTCTCAGCCAGGCCAGTCAGTTATCTCCCTGCTGAGCTCAGAAGAACTGAAAAAGCTCATCGAGGAAGTGAGAGTTCTAGATGAGGCGACATTGAAGGTAGGTTTCCTGTGTGCACATCTGCAGTGACAAGGGCTCCCTGTGGGCTGTTGTGGTCACCTCAGCTGGGCCAGAGGGGAAGTAGCTAAAGAAGCTCAAGGCTTGTCATAATGCTGCCATCAGGTCCAGGTTTTGTCCTATGTTAGAGGGACAACGTGTCACTTGACACAGCAAGTGTTAAGAACTAACCTTAGCTGGGATGGGAAGTATGTGTGTGTGTGTGTGTGTGTGTGTGTAGGGGGGGGCAGGTATATGACCAGATCCCTTGTCCTGGCATCTTTTTACCATTTTATGAATGAGAAGGGAGGTTCATGATCACAGAGCCAGGGTGCTTTGTCTCTAAGCTCAAGTCCAGTGCTGTGCCAACATCCCGTGGGCTGCTGACCTGGCAGGAGAGTCCACAGAGAAGCGTCATGGTGTAGCACTGCCAGTGGTAAACAGCATAGGTGAGCTAAGCGCTCGCCTTGAGGCTTTCATTCTTTCCACTGCACACATCAAGGTGAGCTCAGGAGGGCCTCTGTGCCTAGCCACGTCATTCTGAAAGGCCCACTTCCCCCGTAGTTGCTGAACACAGCCAATGGTGTGTAGAAAGGCAGTGGCCCAGCCAGAGCTGGAGCCGGCAGTCAGGAGCAGGGTTTATGGATCTTACCTCTGCAAGCTTGTGAGGGTCCATACCCATCCCTGCACTGAGATAATACAGACTGGGAAGGGAGGCCTCTCCTGCTATTGGAAGAGTCATAGCTGCCCTTCTGAGGTCAAGGGTGCAGTTAAGACTGATGGTTCCAAGATGCATCTGGGCTGTAGTTTCTCCTCTGTGGTTCTCACCAATCACTTGTAGCCTGCATGAACCACCAATCCCCAGAGCCTGACTTAATGCAGATAATGTGTTGGAGGTAAAACTTAAGTTCAGAGCTGACTGTCTAAATGTTAGTAGAAGACATTTTTTTTCTTAGCATGGCAGTCACCCAAAGGACCAAAAAAAAAAAAAAAAAAAAAAAAACTGCAAATAATCCTAAAGATGTGCGACAGTGTGGGTCAATGGGACCTTTACACTTAGGTTACTCCTCTGTCCTGGGAACTCCGCATTAAAAGATGGCAGAAGACCTGCAAATCAGGGGCTCTGGTAGCCCATGACCAAGGGACTGCCTAGTCGTGTTTTTCTTTCCTAGCATCATGTACAAACTAGTGGCCCAAGAACCATGGCCTTGAAAAATAAATTTTACTTGATATTTTAAAGTTATCAGATGCCAGAGGTCATAAGTCCTGAGATTTGTGGCTGTTTGGTTTAAAGCGAATGAGCCAGGAGCACTGGGTCCTGCCTTCCTTCGAGTTAGATGTGATTGGCTCTCCCTCTGTGCCTGTCACTCATGCCCATGTCTGTGACCTCTATGGCTCTTGTGGTCACTGGAACTCCAGGTTCCAGCTCCAGACTACAATAGGATCCCCTGCCTTTGGGTAGTGCCATAAGGTTGTCCTGACTCCTGACTGGGAGTTTCTGTTTGTGCCTGTGTGTGTGTACACGTGTATATGCACATATGATGGAGGGCGATGCTAGCTGGGCCCCTTCCTGCTGCTATGTCTGTGGGAGAAGGAGCAGCCAGCAACTATGAACCAGCACTGGCCTCTGAGAGTCTGACCCAAATCCTACCACCTGCCCTTGTCCCACAATGTCATGGTAAAGCAGCATCTTCCAGCCTGGATGGATCTCCAGCTGACTTAGCAATGTGCAACCCAGTCTGTGGGAGTTGAGTGTGAATGGGTGGGTGAGAGAGAGTAAGAAAGCGAGGCTTGCTGTTTTACATACATTCGTTTCTCCGCCTCAACTTCCTGTAATTCTCGTGGGATGAAACTGAAGTCTGAGGAGGTGGTAGTCCTGGCCCAGCTGGTGTTTAATAAAACAAACCAGCATGGTGCTAAATCATGTGTTTAATTGTTCACACTGCAGCAGTACAGTGTTTGTGAATGTATGCATTTTCACCCACAGCAATTAGACAGCATTCACGTCACCATCTTACACAAGGAAGAAGGCGCTGGCCTTGGGTTCAGCTTGGCAGGAGGGGCGGATCTGGAAAACAAGGTGATCACGGTGAGTGGCCCAGGAATCGGCATGCCAGAGCCAGAGTGGGTGGCTAGGGGTGAGAAGACTTGTCTGGAAGGGGTCTTGTGCTGGGAAACACCAGGCCACTGGACAAGGGTTTTAAAGGAAAGTCATTGGGACCATTCTTCTCAAGAGGCACAGTGTGGGCTCCTATCTGATCCAGATTTAACTCTTCCACATTATATGCCTTTCAATGAAGAAGGTCTCTGCGCATCCTAAACGGCCCCAGTACACCGAAACAAACACTAAACACACATGGAGCATCAAAAAATACTGTGTATGTGTGTGAGTATATGTGCACACATACACACATATTCTACATGTTCTACACCAGAACAGCTGAATGGAAAGTTTGCATGATTTAAAGCCCTAACACCTATACTTTCTAAAATATGTGGAGGATACATTAAAAATGGAGACCAGAATTGGGGAGATACCTCAGTCAACAAATCACTTGCCTTGCAAGCATGGGAAGCTTGGCTTGATTCCCAGAACTCACATTAAAGGAAAGGTAGGAACGGAGGTGTATTTATAATTCCAGAGCCAGGGAAGCAAAGACAAGCAGATTCCCAGTTGCTCCGCCAGCCTAGGCTACTCGACAAATTCCAGGCTACTGAGAGACTCTTTCTTAAAAAACAAAGGGAATGATGCCTAAGGTGTGACAGCTGAGGTTGTCCTGTGGTCTCTACATGTATGTGCACACATACACTGCTGCAAACACACACAAATGTGCATACGTGTATGTGCATATGCACACATGACTTGGTGCCAACTTTGGTAAAATATCACATAATTTCCTTTGGTGGTGGTCACTAGGATTTAGATAGGTACAATTTATAGCCACAGGGCATTTAAAAAAAAAACTTCTAGACTAGGACTATAGACTTCTCCATGCTATGTAAAGAGGAGCCCATGGAAGGCAAACCCTTGCAAAGGAAGGGGCCACCCTGCTTTCGTTCACTTGTAGAAGGCGAATGTTCAAGTGGACAGTTGTGAAGTTGACTTGTNGGGTGGCTGAGCTCAGCGGGATCCAGCCAAAGGGTGGGGTGATTCCTGTGCTATGCACAAGCCACATACACCACAGTGTTCACCCAGAGGCTGCAGAGCCTGTGCTCAGCCTCCTGCTTTGCAGGACCTAGAGTCTGGAACAGCATGGGGAAGGCAGCAGGATCTATGTTCTAGGCATCTTCCTCTGTGGACCCGCAGTCGATCCTAGCCTAGTTGATCTGACCAGCATGGGCTACTGTCCTCACCCATAGCTTCAAGTCACCAGCTGCTGACTTGGCTGTTCTCAGGCCCCCTAACTTCATGATCCAGGCTGTGTGGCATGGGATCTGGGGCTCAAACTTGGGCCTCTAGGTGTGGTGGCAAGGACCTTTACCTACGGAGCTGTCTTTCTTTCTGGTTGTAAGACAGGTTGTTTTTTTTCCCTGCATATCATGCAGAAAGAGCAAAGGGACCAGCTAAAGAATGAGACTGTCTAGGCAGCCTAGGATAGTGCACCTCAAGTACTTCCTGTAGAAAGTGGGACCTGAGTGTCTCCAGAAGGGATAAGCTCCTCTAAAATGTGTTTGGGGAGTCATCATGTTATTACATTGCTTACTCAAGAGAACTGAAGTGTAAACTGGCATCAGAGGGTTGCTAGGATCTTTAAACAGTGAACATTTGGGGAGATTTTGTTTAACCTGGTGTCCCAGATTTCTTTGGTCTTAGAAAACCTGTTCTTATAAACCTCTCAATAAGCCATAGATTAAGTTTTGCCAGGAAAGCGTTCTTAGAAATGTGATCCTGGGTAGATAAGGCAGAAGGCGTTAACTGAAAGTGGATGGGGCTGGAATGATCAGACAAAGGCATTGTGTGGGAAGAGTGGTGCTGAGGACTCTCTGGCTATCACTGTTGGTGGTTTCTGCCCTGACTAGATGCTGGCCCAGTCCTGTTGCTCTGCCCTGAGATATAGTCAATCTATGTGGTCTTTGGCCTAACCTCCTCTGGGGTTGGTTGGATACCTGGCTCGGAGTCCTCTGTCAGCACAAATGGGGATCTGATTTGGGTGGTTTGTGGGTTCTGATTCCTTTGGCTTGTTTAGGTTCACAGAGTGTTTCCAAATGGCCTGGCTTCCCAGGAAGGCACAATTCAAAAGGGCAACGAGGTTCTTTCCATCAATGGCAAATCTCTCAAGGGGGCTACTCACAATGATGCCCTGGCTATCCTCCGGCAAGCTCGGGACCCAAGGCAAGCTGTGATTGTCACCAGGAGGGCAGCTGCGGAGGCCACCCACGACTTGAACTCCTCTACTGACTCTGCAGCATCAGCTTCAGCAGTCAGCGACATTTCTACAGAATCTAGTAAGAGTTCCCAGTACAGTGGGATGGGGACTGGTGTGGGGAAAGGCCCCTTGTGAGCCACATACTGACTGCCTTTGGCCAATTAGATCCATCCTTGGTGGCATTGTGTGGGAATGTGT
>LZPO01034885.1:0-10259 GCA_001675575.1 Neotoma lepida | reverse complement strand
CCGTGAAGAGCACATGTGCATTATCCTAGGAGTCATAAAATAGATGGCTCACTCTGTTGTGCTTTAAAAATTAAGCATATAAAATCATAAAAGATAATCGGAGATAAAACTGAGATATGTTTTAACTAAAANTNAGANGTTTAGCTGTAAAAAACATGGCTTTAAATAATTGAGACGTGTCTAGCAAATTTAATACAAAAAGAGAGCATCATACATGGAAAGATGCTTTGTGACAAAATAAATNACCATGACACAAAACATATAGAAACCCTGGTAACAGAATTACAAATTGAATAAAGAGACCCATCTAGTAGATGAACAGTACAAGATTTGTCAGTCTGCTGTGTTAGTAACAGTACTGGAGAAAGGCTTCTTTACTGTGGGTGATAGCATACAAGTATGCAACATTTTGCACACAAAGCAGTGATACATATTAACAGTTGTTTGTACTTCCTCTTCAACCCAACAACCTCACCTGCACAGAGGCATGGAAGATTGCCCTTGTAATGGAAACTAACTTATTTGTTAACGCATTAAGCCAAGTTACAAGATACCCNTTATGTGGGATATTGTGTAACCATTAAACTCATATAACACAGNTGGTGGAACTGAGGTTGGCGCCATGGAGGATTGCCCAAGAGAGCGGAGGCCCAGATTGAGTCGAACAACATGGCTTGANAGGAGGCAACCTTTCTCATCAACAGCCATTTGCTGTTTGCAGGACNTGGATAGTTTAAAGCTTTAATAGATGGTAAATTCTTATCTTTCTCCAAATGTGATCTCTGTTTAAGAACAAAAGAGAAAGATGGTCATATGTTACATCACATAAACAAGTCAAAAATACAAGGTGAATGGTAGCAGTGTTGTGAATACAAAGGCCTGTGCTTAGAAGCCAAGCATGGCAGCACATGCCTGTAATCTGAGCACTCAGGAGGCAGAGGAAGGAGAATTACCCAATTCTGATGCTCACTTAGTGTACATATAGAGTTCCAGACTATGTAGGGCTACAGAGTGTGACCCTATGGAGAGAAAGCAAGCAAGCAAGCAAGCCAGCCAGCCTTTGGGCAGATGAGGGTACAGTTAAGCCATACAATACTTGCATACCATGCTCAAGGTTTTGGGTTGCATTTCCAGCACTCAAAAAATTAAAATATAAAAGTAATAAAAAAAAGATAAAGCCAGCACTAGTCAGATCACCATTGTGTTGACAAGTGTATAGCATTGTTGGCAAATGAGTAGCCATTCCAGACTTTAAATTTTCTCATTTTTTTTTCATTTGAAAAGTGAAATAAGTAATAGCACTAGCANCTAGAACAAAGGTCAAATGGCTTAATAGTGAATAGTAATCAGAATGTCATTTGATGTGCAGTAAACATTTACGCACTGTACCATAGCTATGTTCAATTAAGTACAAATATGTCTTGAATAAGAAAGAAGTATGTGTGTACTTGTGTGTATGTGTGTGTATGTATGCACATGTGTGTGAGTTTGCTAATGTTTATATATAGCTGTGTACCACATGAGTATGTCATTTTGGTCAATCATAGGCAGTATGTACAACAGTTGTCCCATAAGATGTCCCAGTGACATTGTAGACCTCTTGCTGTTCATAAGAACACACTATGATGTTCACACAATGACAAAATCNCTGGATGACACCTCTCTCAGGATGTTTATCCNCCATGAAGCACTGCATGCTAGGGATGTTTGTATGTTTCAGTGCTCAGAATGTTCCAGTCTAGTAAGGTGTCATCTTAGAATAGTGTAAGGTCACCTAGACACTTCCTTTTCATTTTATATCATCATATNCTGCCTCATTATTTCATTTACTAACATCATTGTTTTTAATTTTGAATGACTGTCTTAGTTAGGGTTTACTATTGCTGTGAAGAGACACCATGACCATGGCAACTCTTATAAAGAAAACATTTAATTGAGGGGGCTTGCTTACAGTTTCAGGGGTTCAGTTCATTATTATAATGACAGGGAGCATGGCAGCATGCAGGCAGACCTGGTGCTGGAGCTGAGAGTGCTATATTTTGCAGGCAACAGGAAGTCAACTAACTGTCACACTGAGAGAAGCTTGAGAAAAAGAGACCTCAAAGTCCACCCTAACAGTGACACACTTCCTCCAACAAGGCCACACCTCCTAATAGGGCCATTCCCTTTGGGGGCCATCTTCTTTCAAACCACTACAATGTCTAATTAGAATTCAATATAATGTATTTCTATAAAGTTCTGTGACTCTAGCTTGAGAGTCAGGCTGGAGCCTATTAGAATTTTGTTTAAGCCTAAACAATATGAAAACAAAAGTGGAGGAAAGTAAGTCTTGACTTTTATTTTCTTTATGCTGGATACAAACTCAGGCATGTGAGGCAAATGCTCTACCGCTGAGCTACATACCAGTCCAGGAAAGCCAAGAGTGCTCTAGAAAATGGCTTTTAGTAGCTATCAATATCCAAGAAATGAGTATGCTCACAGTGTAGTGGGCAGTTGTGTGTGTGTCTACATGGGCTTATGTGCATGTATCTATCGATGCCCACAGAAGCCAAAAGANGGTATAAGCTACCCCAGAGTTGGAGTTACAGCTGGTTGTGAGCCAACCAACATAGACAGGTGCTGGGGACCGAACTTGGGTCCTCTGCAACAGTAGAATGTGCTCCTAACTGCTAAGCCTTTTCTCCAGACCCTCCAAAAACAAAAAGTTAATTCCAATTAACTTTGATCCTTGCTCTCCAAAAAATGGGAGGTCCTGGGTAGGCAAAATCTTTAGAGAAGCAAATTTTATAGCCAAGGCCTGTGACAAACTCCTGAAGAAGGCAGTTGAGATCTGAGGTAGCCTGGAATTGCTCCATCTGTTTTGTGGCTGGAGGCAGGCCCAGGGGAGGGAAAGCAACCAGCTGGAGCAGAGAGGAGCTAGTGCCCACACACCACTCTGAGGGGTACAGACAGGTGCTCCTTTGAAGTCTGCTGGGGCTGTAGTTGAGAGCTGAAGGGGAAGAGGAAGAACTGGGCTCTTCAGGTTCATTGGTCAGTGCCCTCCCACAAGGTCCTAGCCTCCTCTCAGGCCACCAGATTCTCTGATAGGCCTCACAGGACTTCTAGCTGACTTTGAGATAGGTGTTCAGGNCAGGGGTGCCACAAAATATTTATTGCGTTAGCACGGGATGCNGTGGATCTAGTAAATAAACACGGAGACGCCCATGTGTCATTCCCTTAGCAACAGTTCCTGTTTGCTCAAGTTTACTGTGTGCCAGCTGCTGTCCTACACACGTATTTTACCCGGATTGAGTCATTTAGTCATCTAGTCACAGTATAGTGAGGTAGAGACCAGGGGCTCCAGGGACTGGGAAAAGATAAAAGAAACCAATTACTTGCAAACGAACAAACAGACAAACAGTCAGACAGACAAATGAAAAGGGGAAAGCACATTTACTATGCAATGATTTTTAGGATAGAGGTTTTTAAAGATTCATTTCATTTTTAAGTGTGTGTGTGTGTGTGTGTGTGTGTGTGTGTGTGTGTGCATATACAGTGTTCAAGGAGGCCAGAAGAGGGCATTGGATCCCATGGAACTACAGTTACAGGCAATTGTAAACCTCCCAACATGGGTGCTGGGAATGAAACTCAGCTCAGGTGTCTACTAGTGTCTTTTAACCACTAACGTATTCCTTCAAACCCCAGACTTGTAGTAATGCAGTGGACTATGCTACCAATAGTAGTTTGATGCCAGGGCNAGAAAGCAGACAATCTTCCTTGCCATGGACCATTACTTAACTACACAGGCATCTTGTGAAACCAGTTATGCAAATGAAGCCTGATAAGACAGCTTAGTATCTTTCTGTTCTAAAGAAAGCATAGATAAGGGCTGGCATTCCCAAAGTGGAGGGAGGTGAGTGATCAGCAAGCTTTGCTTTGTTTGTTAGAGCTTCATGGAAGCCCACTCACAGTGACGATGGGGATTCGGCAGGAGAGTGAGTAAAAGTACTGAGAGGTGAATCACCTATCTGCTCCAGGAGAGACAGGAAAAAGGAAAAAGAGCAGGGTAATTCAAACCACTTGATTGATAATTTTTGTCATCAGATTGACAGAAATTACATAATGCGGCAAGATTAAGCTTTTGGTGAGACTGGAAGGGAAAACATTCCAGTCATCTGCCAAGGAAGGGGATGCAACATCTGGGCTTGCAGAGAANAATAAGGAGGAAACTGGGTAAGCGTGATGAGATTGTCTCCAACAAGCTCAGGTTTCTCTTTATAGACTCCAACTTCAAAGAAAACATGCAAAAGAAATTTAGTATACCTTTTTAATAGGGAAGATAGGGAAATTTTTTCAATACCCTTNGTGAAGAAAAGGAAGAGATATTATGTAGTTTATCCAAATAATGAAATACTAAACAGATGTCATAGGGAGTTTCATCTGTGCATATTTCTATAATAGATTTCAAAATACAAATAAATATAGTGATAGATCTAGGATAATAGCAATGACTTAAGACATATGTATTGCTTACAGATGCTTATATACATATATTCACACATACAATATCTGTAAATATGACAATCTACTGAATGGATATACACTGAGTTCATGACAGTGTGAAAGGAAGGGCTTCTAGTGTGGGGGTTAAAGAATAATCTGATTCACTCCCTTTCTTCCCCCCCCTCCCCCAGTATTCTTGTGCAGCCCAAGCTAGCCTGGCACTATGTAGCTCAGGCTGACCTTGAACTTGTGGTCCAGTCCTCCTGTATCAGTCTTCCAAGTCAGCTCTATAGTGTTTTCTTTATTTCTAAGAACTAAACGACTCCATGGATACAGAACACAAATCGTTGCCGACCCTCACAAGGGGAATACCGGTGCTCATCACACTCTGTTTTGAATTATTGGGTATCCTAAATTTCTCTACATGGGAATCACCTGATACAAGGAGCCGTATACACATGCCATATACACTTCAGCCCTGAGTATGTTACTAGATGGCTCTGTTTTCTTGGAGTGCTTCAAGGTTTGCTCATGTTCTCTCTTCCTCTTGCCACACAGGTTGCTGCTCCTGTAGGTGTCTGGAGGTAGGTCTGACTTTCCTAATTCCATGTCCCAGGGAACTCTAGGTCTCAGCCCTAACTCCAGAACCTGGGGTAGGAGGCCTCTTCACTATGGCACTGCTGTGGGTACCTGTGTCACTAAAGGACATCCCAGGCACTGCAGAACACTAAGTCGAGACCATCGATCCTAGAGGCCACATGGCATAGCATTTCAAAACCTGTGCACTTCTCCTCAGGAGTTCAGTGAGGGGGATTATCTGTATGNACATTGCAAACGGCAATATTTATACAAACTTTCCTAGTTAGAATTGGGAGTTATCTTGGCCTCTAATCCAGTCACGTTGCGATATGTGATTCAGTTATTAGTATGGTCTACTCATTAATTCATCCATCCACTCACATCTAGCTAGATATTAAGTATTTGTGCAGACCTCCAAGACTCCTGCCTCCATGGAATGGATGGATTGTGGAATGTCCTAAATAGTATGAAATTTCACCCCATGGCTGGGTCTTGATATACAGTAAAGGTGAAGTGATTTTGATGTTGTGATTAAGGTCTCCCATGAGCCAACTTTTAAAAATCCGAAGGAATTTTCTGGGTGGCCCTGGCCTACTGAAGGGATTTATTAAAACAGGGCTTATGTCTTCTCTGCCAAAAGGGACTGGAAGCCAAATAGCCACACTCAACTGCCAGTGAAGATCTACCAGTCATGCTGTGTAGAGTGTTGTGCAGCAGGGACATACAGGAAGTCTCTAGAACCTCCAGGACTGGACATTTGACCAAGACCATGAGAAACTGGAAGAAGGCCTAGGATCTTTGAGGAGATGTCAATTCTTGCTGATGCCTCAGCTGCTGTCTGATGAGACTCAGAGGAGAGGACCCAGCCAGCTGTGTCTGCGCTCCTAAGCCACGGAAACTGCAGGATGGTAAGTGTGCATCCTATTAAGCCACTCAGTTTGTTATTGTGGGGTAAAAAATCACAAAAATCAAGATGGGGTTGCTTGTGTCCGAGCATTGACAAGAAAGTCAATGAAGCATGGGGCTTGTTAAGTGGGAAGATTGGTGCCTATACTCCGGATAACAGACAATGATGACAAAATTTGGCCAGATCATAACCTGGCACTAAGGCCACCACAATTTTGTGCAGACAGTACCTCTGCAAGGACATCCCTCTGACCTTGGGCTGGTGCCACCCTTGCTGTTGATCTTCCCTGCAAGGGGAGTTGACTGAAACAGCTTATGTAAACTTCATTTGCTTGTGAAACCTTTTCCTTGCTCCAGATTTTGCATATGCCCATGGCTTACAATGCTATTGTATTGTCAATGTGAGGCTCTCCATTTCCAGAGAAATTCAATTTGGGGAGAATCCCCACTGTTATTCTTATTGAGACAGTGCTAGAAAACACACATGCTGTCTATCGTGTGTCAGTTACTGGGACTGTAGAACCACGGTGCCATTTTTGTTCCAAATGCACTCAGAGTATCGTAGAGGAGACAGAAATGTTAGAAGTCAGAGCTTCTAAAAAGTGATATGGAAATAGCAGTCAGGGCACCCAGCTAGTTACCATTGGGTAGAGCACACGGAGCTGCCAAGCCCTGCACAAGGCTAGCCAGAGGATCCAGAGAACAACTTCTTGAGAGCAGACACAGTGGGAAGTAGGTAATGTCAGGTCTGTTCTTTTCCTTTGGGCTTGTTGGGTGGAGGCTAGAAACCTGGCATCTCTGTGACTGTAAATTCTTCACCTCCTTTCTACCTGAAGGAGGTTTATTGGCAGTAGGAGAAAACATGTCCGCAAACACAGAAACAGAGCCCAGAGGTGAGAAGACAGGTGTTCTTGGGGATGTTTGAGCCTTGGTTCCAGTTAAGCATGGTACTGAGTCTCANCCTCCATCCTTCTCAGTGAAGTGAACCAGGAAACCCCAGGTATAAATTTGGGATCATGTCTAATCTGTGTCCTGATTAATACAGAGTTAAATAAGATTGCAGTGTACTACGCTGGCCACTACTAAGCTGATTGTCCCCATAAACCAAATACTGTGAACACGTCAAGGGTGGCCACCTGAGTTTGGGTGCTCACTATAGAGTGTCCATACTTGTATGCTGAAATACCACAGTGCAAAGCACTCACTCATATCACTGAAGATAAACAGAGTGTCCAGGTTGGTTTTTGCAGTCCTGGTGAGCTGTCTAACTTGCTGGTGAGCATAGCCAGCCACCCTGAATGGAATCAAAGGCCTGATGTTTTCTTGAAAGGACAGCCTGATGTAGTGATGTGTGTGCTAGGCATAAGGAAACACCAGGAATAGCCACTCACACACCATTGCTGTGAATGGGAAGTTACAGCCCCAGGGTCTCAGAAACTCAGACAGCAGTGGCATATAAGCCTAAAAAAGCTCCACAGATCTCTAACACCCCCAGATCAGGTTTCTCTTCCAGAAAGGGTGGGACTGTGTGCTCCCAATACTTCTAAAGAGGTCCAGTCATTGAAAGAAACTTAGACATTTGAACAAATTAGGTCATTTAGATCTGTGGGCAGTGCCTGNCTGGACTTTGCCTTCCTCCTGCCCAGCTGGCTGGCAGACCTCGGGAATCTGCCCTGGCTGGACATGACCTGGAGGTATTGGTCATTGTTGCTGTTCTGCTGGTCACTGCTGGATGCTGCTGACACAGAATCAGATTCTGTGAAGGATGGCTCAAACTTGGTTTTGACCCTGGGTTTCAGAAGATGCTGTGGGTACTGGACATTCCTGGATCGTGGCTTTTTGTGTACAAATGTGGGCCTCTCAAGCTGGCCCTCAAAACTATTATCCCCAGATCTGTAGTACATCCTTCGCTGGTACTCAGGGTCTCTGGTGTCACTTTCTGATCTGTCACCAGTGTAAAAACGAGAAGCCCGAGGGAGGTCTGTCAGGGAGCCAGGGGGGATGGACCATTGGGCCAAATCTGTCCTCAGCATCTCCTCCTCTTCTTCACTCAGCTGTGGTGAGCAAGGCTGGTGGGGGGCCCAGGACATGTACTGCTGCACATTCCTGGGATACAGCTCTACAATGTCACCTAAAGCATCTATCTTGAAATGTCTTTCTGGCCAGAAAGTTGGATGGGTCTCTTTGTGACAGTCACGTTCATTTACAACATAATATCTGGGAGCACGGAGTCTGTGGCCATGTGTCATCAAGGTAGAGACCCCGGGTCCACAGAAATGAGGTCTGATTGGCTGAAAGTCTTTTCGGGAAAGAGGCTCTGAGCGAACATCCTTGAGAGGCTGTGTCTGTGTCACAGATGTGTAGGATCTGTTCTTGTGGAGATTGCCTGTGCTGGCACATGACCCATGTGGATACCTGTAAGGCAGAAATGGTTAAGTAGCTATGGCCTCTGTCTCCCATCACATCTCTGGGAATTCCAGAGCGTCTATTGGTGATCTGTGGGTGCACTCAGGGAGTGGGACCACACTGGAAATCTTAGAGCCCTGATACAACAAGGGGTGCCACTGTCCATGGGGGTGCATGGCAAGGTGTGCCTCACTAATATATCCCATCACAGAGCACTGGTTCTGTTAGGAGCATTTCGTGGGACTAATGTGGAATGCGTGTTAGGAACATTGTTCTAGTGGCTAAACTGCCCTCCTGCTTCTCAGGCACTTCCTTAAGTGTCCACTTGGGGGAGCTATACCTGCTCCAAGNACTAGTGACTGTGGTTTGACACACCTTGGCTCTCCCCTGTGACCTCCCAAGAAAGACTTAGGTCCCCTCTACTTGTCAAGGTACTACAAGGATATGAAGACAACTTGATCAAAACAAAATCTCTGTCAGAGTTCACCCTCACCTACTGGCATCCTGCTCTGGCCTTGATCTAGATCCACCTGGAAGAGGAGAGCAGAGGCCTCTGGACCCTTGCCCAGGACTCTGGGGCAGGGACCTTGTGACCATCTCCATCCTGAGGCTCTTGCTACTCAGCGAGTCAAAGTTGACCGTGTTGCCATTGTTTTGGGGTGTTGCCATGTATGCCGAGGATAGCTGGCTGATGAGGTCACCATCCTTTAGAAGCCTCTTGGTGCTTTCTTCATGGGTCTGGATTCGAGCTGCAGGCAGAAGGAAGAACAGGTGACAGGTCCAGGTTTGTTATACTTTGAACCTTAAATCCCTCACAAGGCCCTCATGCTTAGATCTAGTCCCTAAGCTGGTACTCTTGGGGAGAGGTAGAGCCTTTAAGTGGTGGTAAGTACTCTGGCCATAGGNGTCATGTGCTCTAAGGGGATTGTGAGAACCTGTTGTGCTTTGGACTGTGAGGTGAACAGGTTTGCTTGGCACACACTCGCAGGGTGATATGCTCCCTCCCTAAGCAATGAGGCCAATGGAGCACAGATTGGAACCTGGAACTGTCAGCCAAAAGAGACTTCTCTTTGTAAGAAAGTGATGTCAGGTGCTTGTTATCCTGACAGAAAGCTGGCTGACACGAAGCTGATTAAGCTGCAGGACTTTCCTAACAACTGAGTTTACAGTCATCAGCTGTGTTCACAAACAGTGGACCCAAGGCAACACACATTCAGCCATTTGAAGCATGGTATTCAGGGAGCTTAAACAAGAAATCGAGGAACCCAGGGTACCCCAAAACTACAGCGTACAATCTCATACTCCTAAGGCAAGGCAGGCTGTTTGAGAAAGTCTCTGTGGATTCTGGCTTTGGGGGCCTCTGACTAGATTAAGCAATATTCTTAACTGGCAAGTCATCTCTCACAGTTACATTGGGCTTTACAGCACAAGTCACAGTCACCCTGTGTGTGTGAAATTGTCACCTGGTGATTCCCCTGCATGGAACTTGACCCTTAGGTTTGAGTCTCCTGGAGGAGAAGAGCTCTCTTCCAGATAGCCCACCTTAAAATAGTTACAGGGACTGGCTTATGGCAACATTTGAGCCCCATTCTCCTTCATGCTCTGGCAGGTTAAGTGTGGACTGTGCCAGCCCAGTGCTACCAACTGAGCATCCTGGCTCTCAGTGCACTCAACTAGTGGCCTTAAGGGGCAAAGTTACTGCCTATATTTTGATCTAGTCACACCAAATCTTGTTCCCCACACTTTCCTTCCTTCTGGGCCAAGCTTTCTCTTCTTCTGATGGGTCTGAGTTTGGAGAATTGGGGGAAAGAAGGTATGACCTTGGAGAGTCTATACTCTGAAATCTGCTTCAGTGGCTGGGCCTGCCTGGCAGGCATCACTAGGTG
>LZPO01034884.1:505428-521283 GCA_001675575.1 Neotoma lepida | reverse complement strand
AAATCTGTTATGTAGCTCTGGCTGTCCTAGAACTCATACTGTAGACCAGGCTGTCCTCAGACTCACAGAGATCCACCTGATTCTGCCTACCAAGTGAAAGGCATGTGCCACCCCACCTGGCTTGTGTTCTTATGTAAGAAGTAATCACATGGTTTCTTTCTTCATTTTCTCAGTCTTTTTTGTTATATTACTTAAGGTTTACTAATCACGTTGAAATAAACAAGATTAGTCACAGGGGCCTTGACAACAAAATTCCAAGTTACTTGCCTTTTGACCAAGNCNCATTTATTTTATGAACTGTATTGTTTAACAGACCGCTCATTATTGAAGCACTGCACATCCATCCACTGCTTGACACCAGCCTGCTGAAGGTAACAGTCCAAACTGTGCTTGTGTCTTCCAGGTTTACCACAGCTTCTTTTGGCCATTGGAATGGACAGTTCCGTCCCGAGACAACAACAAATGTTATGCCAAAATAATCTGCAATCTTCAAGACAACGTAAGTATGGGGATTTACAGTGTTTAGCTTTTGATACAGTTTTCACCATGAGATGTGTGTGCCACTGGTACTCTACCTGGACAGTTTTCACCATGAGATGTGTGTGCCACTGGTACTCCACCTGGACAGTTTTCACCATGAGATGTGTGTGCCACTGGTACTCTACCTGGGTGGAGTCCCCGGGGACACCATTTGAGGCCAGGGTCTTGGCTCTTGGCTTGCTGCCCACTCATGTTCCTGGTACAGGTCTCTCTGCAGGAGGTCAGAGCACACTTGANTGAAGGAAGTCGAGGGACACTTGGGACTTTTCTGTGATAAATGAAGACCAGTGAAGTCCTCCGCTACCTAAAAGAACGAACCACCCCCCCAAAGCCCAGGCCTGTGGCCACTTTGATCCTCAGCGGCTGGCACTGTAGAGAAATCATGGTGGGAGGGGCCCTCGCTCCCATTGAGATTTAAACACACTACCACAGTGGTGACTTAGCCTCAGGCTGACCCCACCTCAAGTAGTTATTCCAGACCCACAGTGTGAGGGACTGAATACATTTGTGTTTTTCAAACTTTTTGACCATTACCACACAGAGTTATATTACATCTCAGAACACACACTCTCTTTAAATATTGCATCAGAAACTGAATTATTNAACATAGCCAGCCTATGACCTTAAAAATTCCCTTCAGGAAAAATGTGAAAAAACTTTATGCTGAATACCCAAGGAACTTGTTTAAATTATTAAAAAAAAAATCATTTTAGGGTTTGCCTGTAATGAAGATGCATATTTTGTTTAAAAACTGTTTTAAATGAGAGAGTTACAGATTTTTTTTTTCCAGAACCCAGAGTTTCAGGACATTGCCTTGGACGCAAACGTCATCATTGAGGCAGGCGTTTAGTAAATGAATACACTAGAGTAACATACTCNTAATGAACTATGTCATTGACTTAAGGAACAATTACATGTCATTTACTCTATCTCTTTGGACATAAGTTGTGTTAAAACAATGTATTTTAGTGTCACCTGATTTCACAGTGACTGAATNTNCTTGGTTTTAAACAGCACTTACATATTCTACATGTGAAACATTTAAAACTCACACACACATGCTCACTGCGCAGGTCCATGAGCACCAGCGTGAACTCACACACACGTGCTCACTGCGCAGGTCCATGAGCACCAGCGTGAACTCACACACACGTGCTCACTGCGCAGGTCCGTGAGCACCAGCGTGAACTCACACACACGTGCTCATTGCGCAGGTCAGTGAGCACTAGCGTGAACTCACACACACATGCTCACTGTGCAGGTCCGTGAGCACCAGCGTGAACTCACACACACATGCTCACTGCTGTTCTGCTGTGAGAGCCCGGCACCATTTGTGCCGTCTGCAGCGGCTCTGCTTCCTGGATGCTCGTGCACCTCAGGATCTGTGTTCATATGTGNTGGTTGGTCAGCATATCNGTGAATACTGATAATTCTTACCTGCTCCTTCTGCCCTTTCTGTGGATGAGGAGACTGAAGCAGGTGGAAACCGAGTCCAGTCATTTACCTAGCTAATGGCAGAGCTCGTAGATTCCAGCCTGGGTAGCAGCCATGCTAATGACCGTCACTCCCTGCTGGCGTGCTTTTGTTATATTCCTTCACGCATCTTCTGAAGTGGGTGGGAATCTCNTGTGACTGTTCACAGATTTTGTTTGCTTGCTGTGTATCTACACATATATAAACATTACACAGTGCTTTGTGATTTAATTAAGAGTCCTCCTCAATAAACGTAGCCTGGTCCTTCTACTTCTGCTGTTCAGTTTTGAAAGGACAGGAGGTGTGGCTCCATGGTGGAGTGCTTGTTTCGTATGCCTGCAGCTCTGGGTTCAATCCCTGACGCTGCAAACAAACCCTGGTTATGTTTTGTATGTTTTCCTGCATAAGGATACGCGAAGCTAGTCTATTTTAAATGTCTCTAAGATTGCGGCACAATGCCTCCAGTTGTCTCATGTAGGGTATGCAACGAGACTGGCAGCAGAGGGACCTTAGCTGTTTCTAATGAAGCCTCTGCACGTTAGCTTGCAGCCAGTGGCCTGTGTTGCCTGTCTGTTCTGAGCAGAGTGGACCAGTGTAATCTGTCAGCTCTGAAAATGCACCAGCTGAACAGTGAACTGCACAACAGCTCTGTCCTTGGCAGAGATAATCTGGCTTTGAGATTTAGATTTTCTCCTGAATAAAAAATGCTCACACAGGTATTTCAGAGTTTCCAGGTATTTCCCTTTTTGTGTTCCTCTAGAAGTATGCCTGCGGCTCTGGGTTCAGATATGGACAATATCTGAGTTGCTTTTTCTATGCCAGAATGTTCACTAAAGGNTCTTGAAATTTGAGTGACTTCTGTTATGTCTCAGTCGTCGCTGATCAGTTGTCAGGCACGGAGGCAACCAGATAGAGAGCCTGGGGGACTGTCCTCTGCTAGAGCTTTCTGGAGTGCTTATGTGGCTAGGGAGCTGCAGGCGCTGTGCTTTTCCAGTTTCCTCTNTTGCCCTCNGGTTTTGGTGCTTTCTTCCTGCTTGGTGTGAGTTCATGTTCCCTGTTGCCTGTGCTGAAGTCATCACCCTCCATGGCACACAGTTGGGCTTTAACAGTGCAAGGCAGCCATTGCTGTGAGGGACTTCTTAGAACTTTGTGGGGAGGTACCCCAGATGTGGGAAGAGAAGGGAGAAACCGACTTACCTGTATCNCTTTATTTTGCATCTTAGGAGCGTGTCGTGGGCTTTCATGTGCTGGGTCCGAANGCTGGAGAAGTGACGCAGGGCTTCGCAGCTGCACTCAAGTGTGGACTGACCAAGGAGCAGCTCGACAGCACTATTGGTATCCACCCTGTCTGTGCGGAGGTGAGTCCCACGCACTTTCCAGCTCCGTTGGAAAATGCCTGCATTTGTCACTCAAAGAGCGGCAGGCCTCGGGCTCACTGGCATTCTTCGAGCATTTCAGCTGCTTCTGTACCTGACCATGTGGCAGTGATGGATAATGCCTCGACAGAGGCTCGCCTTCTAGACTGGGGGTCCCCTTCTTTCATATTTACTGTTGCTGTATAGACTAGACACTTCTGCCCTGCAGATAGATAAAAAATTGTTGAGAATACTTACAGAAACTGGCCATAAATCTTGTATTTATCAATGACCATAGCGGCACACATCTTTAATTATAGTAGGGCCTCCAAGGCAGTCAGATCTGTGTGAGGTGAAGGCTAGCCAGGGCTACATAGTGAGACCCTGTTTCAGAGGAAGAAAAAACAATAACAAAACTTTCCACAACTTGTATTCCTTCCNGGTGATGATTTACCTTCTATGTTAGTTGTCTGGGAAAGTCTCAAAGCTAAAGATGGTGTCTGCCTCCGAGCTTGCGGGATTCTGAGAATGATGCTGGGACGTGGTGCTTTTAAAACCCCGAGCAGATGACAGTGAAACTGGAGACTGCCTGGTGCAGGCCTCTGGGGGTCAGTGTTTGCTCACTGTCACTGGTTCTCTAGGCTTGCATACTGTTACCATAGAGTGATCATAAGCCAAGTGTTAAGTGGAAGAACTCAGTGCTTTAGGTGTGGGCTGATAATGGCAGCCTTTATCTGTGTACCATAGCCATATGTTGTGCTTGTGTGTGTGCTCGGAGGAGGTATGTGTGTGTATGTGTGTGCTCGGAGGAGGTATGTGTGTGTGTGCTTGTAGGAGGTATGTGTGTGTGCGTTCTTACTGGCTCTTGTTCTGCAGCTCATACCTGGCTGGTTTCTGTTTCCAGTTGTGCTTGTACAACTTAACTCTTTGTTGAGCATATGAAGTGTCAGCTTTGAAAGGATGGAAAGGAGGCCTGAGGAAATGGCCCAATGGGTAAAGTGCACTCTGGTGTGGTGGCATGCCTCTGTGACCCCAGAACCGGGGGTAGGGGGGTGGGGGGTGGTCAAAGTCTCAGGGAATGGAGACAGATGGATCCTGGAAGCAGGTTCAGTGAGAGACTGTCTAAAAATATAAGGTGGAAAGCAACAGAAGACACCTGAAGTTGACTTCTGACCTCCGCACAAGCATGCATGTGCACACACTCATGTACACAAACACATGCATACATACATACATACGACACACACAAAAGGCTTGGGTNTGACTTGGTAGAGTGCTTGCCTCAGCATGCATAAGGCCCTTGGTTCAATCCCAGCACTTAACTGGGCACGGTAGCATACCCCTGTAATCTCAGCACTTAACTGGGCATGGTAGCATACCCCTGTAATCCTACTACTTAGCTGGAAGCAAGAGACTCAGAAGTTCAAAGTCATTCTCAGCCACATGGTGAATTTGTATACAGAATAAGCTGTTGTTGGGTTTTTTGTTTTTTTTTTAACTCTTTTGGCTCTTTGCTCTTTGGGGGGACCCGCCACCCAGCTCCCAAATAAATACACATGGAGGCTTATTTTTTCTTATGAATGCCTGACTTTAGCTTGGCTTGTTTCTAGCCAGCTTTCCTAAATTATCCTGTCTGCCTTTTGCCTCTAGGCTTTTTCCTTTTCTTACTTCTGTAATCTTACTTTGACTCTTACTCTGTGGCTGGCCCCTGTGTCCTCTCTCCTTCTGTTCTTGCTCCTTGATCTTCTTTCCAGATTTCTCCTCGAATTTATTCTTTCTGCCTACCAGTCCCACCTATCCTTTCTCCTGCCTTGCTATTGGCCATTCAGCTCTTTATTAGACCATCAGGTGTTTTTAGACAGGCACAGTAACACAGCTTCACAGAATTAAACAAATGTAGCATAAAAGAATGCAGCACATCTTTGCATCATTAAACAAATGTTCCACAGCGTAAACAAATATATCTTAAAATAATATTCTACAACATTAGGCTAAAGACCCCATCTTTAAAACAAACAAAAACACAGGGGTGGGGGAATGACATGACAACATGACACTGAGCTTCTCTTTGCTTTGCCTCTCTGTCGTTAGGAGTGGGGTCCTCCTCCAGACTGACTAGAAACTGAACTGCTACCCTGTTTCTCTGAACAGGCCCAGCAGAGAGGTAGAGCATGAGTCATAGAAGCTGCTGTTTGTCATTTAGAACAACAAAAACCTAATCTGCAAAAAACTATAAAGACTGCAGAGTCTAGATTAATACTATCTGTCTGTCTGTCTATATTCATTTGGTTTTTCAGGACAAGGTTTCTGTGTAGCCCTGGCTGTCCTGGAACAAATTCTGTAGACCAGGCTAGCCTCAAACTCAAGAGATCCAACTGCCTCCACCTCCTGAGTAGGATTGGAGGCATACACTGCCACCANGATCCAGTTTTGATTAATAATACTCTTTGGCCGTATCTTTTATTCAGTGCAATGACAGACTGCCTGCATGGGAAAGATGCTGGTGAATTTTGTTTTTTAAGAGTATATTAACAGTACCATGAACAGGCTTATGTGAGAAAACAGAAATCAGGCTGGCGAGATGACTTGACAGTTAAGAGTTTATACCCCTTTTGCAAAGAGCCTGAGTTAGTCCCCAGCACCCATGTCAGAGCTTCACAACCACCAGTGACTCCACTCCAGGGGACCTTAGGACACCTGCACACACTTGGCACTTGCTCACAAAGACACATAAATAATTTTTAGGTGATAAAATAAATAAATAATAAAAATCTTTTTAAAGAAGAAAGCAACAGAAATCTACCCCCCCCACCATTCTGGCCGTGCCTCCTCCAACCCCAGCACCTCGACACCTTCACCAGACTGCTTGCATTACACTGTGGGAGGTGAGCTAGGGAGAACAGGGCTGTAGCTGCAGTCCAGTGACGGCTGTTAAGGTAGAGAAGGGGGGAGGGAAGGTGGTGTCTAGTTGGGGAGGTGACCGTGGAAGTGCGGAGACACTGACAACGACAACAAATTGGAAGACATGTTGGTAGGACCTCCCACTGGCTGCACGAGGGCCTACTGCGTGCCGGGCACCATGCTCTCCCTGTGTTAGTTTTTCTATTCCTTTCCTCAGGAAGTTGAGGGCAGCATCTCCTGGTGACAGACAATGACTCTGAGGACACATCACAAGGACTTGGCCCACGGTTGCCCAGCCTGAGCTGTGATCTCAGTCAGCAACGACTTCTCAGCCAAGTCTGGCTCATCCTTGCTTTTCAGCTTGGCTTGCAGCAAAGTATGCTAAAGTAGGAGCAGTGTCCAGTGTGGACCTGACAGAAAGGCCGTGACAAAGCATAGACCCTAGCGTCTGACACTGCACAGCTGAGTCTGTGCCTTTTCTTCCCAGGGTCCTTCCCACCCAGAAGGGGCAGCTTGACTGGAGGTTTTTCTTTGTTACTTTGTCATCCTTGCCCGGGAACTCTACTTGATGAGAAATTAGAATTTTGGCAAATCAAAGGCTTTCCCGACTGCAGAAATCTTTTTTTATGGGGCTGGGGCTTGATCAAGAAGTGAAATGTGACTCTCAAGGGGTGCTTCTCTGCTGAAGGCTGAGCTGACTCAGGTAGCNGTGAGGCAGTGTCCAGACACTTGGTGTCCGGAGTGCTGCCCTGTNTGGTCCCGGGATGGTTGCTGCTGGCCTATGACAGAAAGGACTAGAAATGAAGAGGGGTCAGAACTGAGCCATTGGACAGTTTACATGCCCTAGTTTATATGCCTTTTAAAATTTCGTTTTCCTAATGCATTTTATTGAATTCCACAAATGTCAGCCCGTAGACGGATTAGAAATATCGGTGAATTAGAAACTAGTCCTGAGTTAGTGTGAAGTACTCTGAAATGGCCATGGCACCCAGGCCATTGGTAGCCTTGCAGTGACCACTAAATGAACTCTGCCTGCTGCCACATGAAAGAACCCAGGAGACAGCATTGTTCATTGTTTACCTCAGAGGAGTGATTACTACAGAGTGGAAAGATTCTCCAGTTGACACTTCATCTTTAGGCAGTACANTTGCCTTCTGGAATTTCTGTAGGAAACCGTTCTTGTTCTGACTGGAGGTCTTGGAGAAGCCCCAGTACCTGGGGTGTCAGTAATGCCTGAGTGATCCCAGCTAAGCAACTTCACTTGGGCGGGGGTAACACAGAGAGCTTCCAAAAACGATCCCTTTAAAATGTCTAATGTCTTAAATGAGGCTGGCTGCAACAGCACGTACGGGATTCCGAGCCGAGCCCATCTTAAACTACACACAGTGAGACCTTGTCTCCAGAAAACAAAATAACCAAGCCTATCTTAAAATGCATCAATTTTTAACGTTTTTAACGTCCAGTACACTCCCATTCTGAAGAGAAGGTGGGAACCGAGGGGCACAGCTAAACCAGGGCAAGACAGCATCCCAGTGNAAGTGTCCAGCAGCACTTCCTCTAGTGTCCTGTGTGCTGCCCTCCGAGGTCATTTGTTACAGACAGGTATTTTTGCAAAAGTTCTAAAGCAGTGGTACAAGAGTTGACATCTCTGGAAAATCGACCCTCCCGTCGTCCCGTGGGTCTGTTGTCGGTGACAGCTGGCTTCCTCTTCAGTAGCGTGCCGCCGGTACAGGAAAATAAGCAGCAGCACTTTCTNCTAAATGCTCCCGCTCCCTGTTGGGNAGTTCTTTTCCAGACCTTTCTAAATCTTTCTACACCCCAAGAAACAAANTGTAAACTTGCAGGTGTCAGGAGCCGAGAGTTTGTTGAGATATATTCTCTTGCTCATNCCTTTTCTCCCATCACAAAGACCGGGAAGAGCTCGTCTGATGATGTCTTAAATTGTGCACAATACCNTTATCCTAACAGCTATTTTCATTATCACACATTGTCCCCGTCCTCATCCCGAATGCACATTTTTTAAACAAAGGAATTGCGTTCCTTTTCAGAAACAGTTGGGCTGGCTCACAGTGTGTCAGCATTGAGTGTAAGGCTGCTAATGAGCCTTGTGCAGTTCGGTGTGAATGTACTTTTTCTGTAGTTAGAAAAGGGATGACTACTTCAGGGACTTTACATCCCTGCTAACAAAGATGAATTCCCTATTATAGTTCCCTGGTTTTGAATGTGAATTAGTCAGGTTTTAGGAGTTGGGCTCTAAGTACTCAAGTCTGAATTTTTGCCCTGCTGCTGGTTTATAGGAAAAGGCCGTGCCTCTACTCAAAGGTGAAGCCAGAGCAAAGGCTTTCTCATTAGAAATCCCTTTCATCCAAAGGCTGCTTGATTGATTACAGTTGCTTTGATCCATGACATCAAGATGGCCTTGATTTCATGCTCTTTTCTTCTTGTATTAAGTAATGGTGGTTCGTATGTGAATAGTGGTACTCGGAATGCTGACAGGAGAATTGCTGTGATCTTGAAATCAGTCTGGGCGACTGTGAGGTCCTGTCTCGAATGAATNGATAAATAAACAAGTTAGTGTTCTAAGAACCAAGTTTTTGAGAACTAGGGAAGGTATTATTTGGTATCAGTGAAGATACATGCAGTCCGTGTTTGCTTTCTCGGGTACACTTCCAAATGCACTGTGGCCTTCAGCTGAGGAGGCTCTGCTCAGCAGGGCAGGTGGGGCCTATTGGCTGTGGTTTAAAGGTCCCTAGCCTGTGCTGACATTGGAAATCCTGAGAGGGTAGCAGTAGTTACCATGTTGTTAGATGTATANCTAGAGTCATTAGGTGACAGCCTGGTGATTGAGCCCTGACAACTTCACAGAAGAAGAGGGTGTGGTGAGACAAACTTTTGCCTGAGAGAAGTTGGGAGGAATTCAGCAGTGGGCACACAGTGTTTATAGTAAAGTGTCATTGGAGGAGGAGGAGGGTCCAGTTCAGGAGATTGCACGTATCNGTGTGCCCACAAGGAGCCGCTCACAGAATCAGCACTGAGTACCTGACACCAGGAAGCTAAGGTGGAACTCAGCAGAGCTCTCTGCCTATGTGATGNTCATGNATCAAGGTGGGGCCGCCTGTGAGGTGACTGGGGTCTGCAGGGTCTCGCTGCAACTTTGAGCTGTGACCAAATAGCCACAGAACAAGGACATGGAACACTGTTGTGGAAACAAGAAGAGGAAGGGTGGGCGAGACCGACAAGAACTACAGAATGAGGTTGTGAGTCCCCTCTAGCTCTCCCTATTGCAGCCTGCGTTCTTCCCCGGCTTTGATCTGTATGAGCTGGGGTTAGCTCTCCGGTGTGTAAGAACAAGGGTAGTCAGTACCTCCTAACCACTAAATGTTTGTACACATCCCAAACTGCTCATTACAGTGCAGTTCCTCCTGTTAGCCTCTGGAGCACCAGAGACATCCTTGTCGTACTCCTTTTGTTCTGTTCATTTTCCCTGCCACCTAAGTCATCTTAATGCATGTGGACTCGTTTGCTCACAGGTTTGAAATTCTTCCTCTTTCCTGCAGATATTCACCACGTTGTCGGTGACTAAGCGTTCTGGTGGAGACATCCTCCAGTCTGGCTGCTGAGGTTAAGCCCTGGTGTGGATGCTGCCGCCAAGACTACAGATCACTGCCTTGCTTCCTTGCCCACATCCAGGTGAAGTTCAGGAAGACTCTTGGGCTCTTGGCACCTATCCAAGTTGCTGTCCTAAGGCCACCAGGTCCCTGGGATCTCGTGGGTAGGAGGTGGCAGGTAGAAGGCTGCAGCACCACACTGGGGTCACCTTAACGGACTCAGACAGACATTCGGCAGTGCATCAGGAGATGCGTCCATGAAGTCACCAGCCGCAAGCCCAGAGTGGTAGGCAGTGATGGAGCAGCTGTCGGATCTGTTAGCTCGACCTTCCTTTAGGTTGTGTAATCTCGTTTTCCAGCTGTCTAATGTCAATTCTATTTTCTTTTTTCTCCATGGGGTAAATGATACTAAAGATAGGGAACATTAGCAATCAATTTTTGTCTGAAAGCGTGTCGTGGCTGGACTATCCACAGTCGGACTGCCAGCTGTACTGTGTGGAAGGGGGATGAATTGGCTTATGAGAGCCACAAGCGTTTGTCCCGAGAAAGAGCNATCACCCTGTGACTAAAATACACTGATCGTTTGCTGACCTGTGTAGCACTGTCTCTTTTCATAAGTCTTATGTCCACAAGAAAAACCATGGTCCACTTTTCGCAAGTTTTCCCGCTGTGCACATTGCTGAAGCTGCTTAGGAAGGAGGTGCGGCTCGGCTTGCCTACTTGAGCTTCATTGCGTGGCCATTGCAGGGGTGTACATTGTTGCCAGCACAGAGGCTGAGGAACAGCAAATGTCTCTCTTGATACAGTTTATTGTCCGTTGGTCTGTCTGAGTGAGCTGAGATGGTTCGCAATNGAAAATGCTTAATTTACTTTAAACTTCTTGTCTTTCTGAGGTGGATNTAGCTTTAAGCTGCTGTCCCCTGAGAATACATTCACAGGCCGGTAGCTCTTTCCAGACATAGCACATAAATCTTCTGAGGTAATTACTTTTGTAAGGAAGCTGTTCATAACATAAGTTATTATTATTATTATTGAACACAGGTGGATATGAAGGATTTTCATTGAAAAACCAAATGGTTTTTCCTTTTTCTGTTGAATGAACCCAGTGAAACTCTGGCAGCTTGCCTCTGGTGTTATTACAGCGTGATTTTAGCTCCTGGGTTACGTGACTGTGAACAAGCAGGCTGAGGACTGTGTTCACACCGTCTTTACANTCTAACAGCCATCAGGCCGCCTGCCCTGGTCCTGTAGCTCCTTGTTTTGCCCTCACCTCCACCCGTCTCTCCCTGCAGTGCTGAGTGGTGTCACAGTACACTTCTNGGTCACCTCGGGGAACATACATGTGTTTCCGTAGTGGTCAGCCAGCAGCACCTTCCCTGCCCCACAAGGCTCCCTCACGTCCTCATCCCATCAGCGTATGTGAAGCCAATAGGAAGAGGAGGAAGGTCGGGAACCCAGGGAGTTGACTATTCAGTTTTATTTATTTATTTTTTAATTTTTCTCCCAAGTCTGCCAGTCTCGTGAGATTAGAAGGACAGTGTAGGGTTAACTGTGCCTAATCATGTGATTCTCTTAGTGGAATGGAATGTTCTTCCCCCATGAGAAGGAATAGTCTTCATTGTTTATATTCTGTAATCGCACACTGTACTGTAACTCAAATACCAATTCCATGTACTTTTGTTACAAATTTTCTGGGAAAAAAAAGTGAAACAGTAAAAGGTGTTAATGCACNTGTGTGCCTTCTTATTGAGTGATGGTTTGGGGTTCTTAGACACTGCAGAGGGCTGAGTAGGCCNGTGGCTTTGTGTGGTGGCCTCCATGGTGCCATGCTACTGCTTGGGCAGTATTAGCTGAGGGTTCCCTTACAGGGTGGTGGCTCCTCAGTTACCTTTTCCAATTCTGACTGGCCTGTCCACCTTGGTCTTCGGGAAGCAAAGCCATCCACATCATTAAATCACATTCTGGGTGTCTCCGCACTGTGCACATGGAGAGCTGGTGCCTCTGGGGTCTTCCTATCTATTCCCCAACCCCTGTGAACGCAGTCTCTGGTTTCAGTGAAGTGGTCAGCGGTGCCATGTCACAGTGGACAGCGGTGCCGTGTCACAGTGGTCAGCGGTGCCGTGTCATAGTGGACAGCCGTGCCGTGTCACCGTGGACAGTGGTACTATGTCACAGATCCTTTGCACATGCGCATTGTGCCATCTTAGCACTGCAGGCTGCCGTCAGTGCCTTGTCATGAGTGCCCTGAAGCGTGTGCCAGACACGGGTCAACACACGCTGGCTGGCTTGATCCTCAGCACCCTGATGGGAGACGTGAGTCACTTTTTCAGGCTTTTGTCGGTTTGTGATACCCCAGGTTATAAAGGCCAGGCCTGTGGCACCAAAACCCAGCCTCAGTCCCCTTGCTACACTGCATCTGACAGGCAGGCATCCTGGACTGCACATCATCCTTGGACATACCATTTCACAGCTTCATTTGGTGCTACCTGTACTCTGAGGTGCTCTGACTTCCTAACAGGTCCTACCCCTGCCATCTCCCTTCCCCACCACATCGGTCCTCTCACTCCTGTACCATAGCAGATCTTGCTCCTAAACCACCCCTGGCCCAAGCCCTTGAGGTCTCGGGGTGTAATTAGGCCCAACTCTGCCAGTTGGGCTTGCCATCCACTTTCTGGCCCCAAATACACTGTTGCTAGGCAGAGGTGCCCAGCAGACACAAACNAGGAATTCCAGAAAGGGAAAGGGTTGAATAAAGGACAGAGCTTCAGCTAGGTGGGGCCCTGAGAGAACAGCACCCCAAGAGGATGCCTCGGGCCTCTTGGTAATGAAGGGTTGAGGCTTCTCATGAGCAAACTCAAGACAAGGAGAGAATGTCCCAGGGACACAAGTGGGAGCATAGCTCACGGTTGAGGTGCAAGGTGGAAATGGATGCCTGGGAAGGCTAGGAAGCAGCCTGGGAGAGCAGGAGCCCCACCTCAGGCATTGGGACACAGGGAGATGTTCACTGCTGCCTGGGGTGAGAGCCACACTTCTCCTGCCTCACCCCAGTCCCCGCCCTGGGTAACGGCTACTTAGTGTTTATTGTCCACTGGACACAAACTAGAGAACAATTAGATTGGCCTGTGGGTATGTCAGTGGGACACTGCCTTGGCAAATGATTGATGTGGGATGGCCCAGCCCACTGTGGGTGGTACCTCTGGGCAGATGGCCCTTGAAGCTAGCTGAACCAGACAGACTCGGCAAGTCAGTAAGCAGCATTTCTCTGTGGTCCCTGCCCTGGCTTCCCTGAGTGACGGACTGTTACCCAGAAGTGTAAGCTGAAATAAACCCTTTCCTCCCCAAGTTGGTTTTAGTCTGTGTTTTATCGCAGCCAGCTTTGGGTACATTGAATCCCCATGGCAGTCCTGACTCAAGCAACCTAGGTTTGAATCCCAGCTCTACCTTCTGGTGGACTGCTGGAGCTGGAGCCTCTGCCTGACTTCATTCTGCCTCGGGTCCCTCATCTGTAAAATGTGAGCTCGTACCTGACAAGCTAACAGAAGGATCATCTTTTGTTCAGTAATGAGCTGGAAGCTGAAAGCAAAGCATTGTACGATGTCGGCGTCTCCCTCTCTCTTCCATCAGGGTCCTTCATAGACGCCTGAACTTGCCCATGCTTCCAGCCAACCAGCGCTCACAGCAATTCCAANCTCACGTAGGAATTTCACACTTTTCTTTGGACTGAAAAAGCACACTGTGACATATCATAGACTGTATTGCTCCTTTCTCTTGTTTCCATGACAACTGCCCCTTTTCGATTTTCCTGCATCTCTTGCTGATTTATATTGCCTGTATGTTATCCTTCCAACATCCCTTCACNTTCTTTATTCTGGTCAAATTGCGTAACAACCGGATATGTTCTGCCGGGTGCCTGCTGCTTTAGCCCTCAGGGTCTGGGAGGGCTCAGCAGGGGCTGTCAGAAGTTGGGAAAGCAGGGAACGGGAAGGTTCTTGGTCACTACACAGTGAAATGAATGTCACCCATGAGCATTGTTAGTGTTGCTAAGGTAGTGACAGCTGGGTCGTCTCAACTACTAGGTACCGTGAACAAAAGGCCCAACATTTGCCAAAGCCTTAACTTTTAAAACCGCTTCAGAAGGTGACGGTGCAAACCTGACNNAAAGAAATACAGTGGCCTGGTCTTTAAATGTCTACATAGTCCGCCTATTGAGTCAGATGGATCCAGTTCCCGTACACTTGTAGATGAGCTTCTACTGTGGGGCTGTGTTTGGGGTGCCAGAAGAGGGCAATTCAGAAATACATGTGCACAAGAGAATGAAGACCTTCATGCAGAGAGAAGCCTAATGCATGGTAGCCTGGAGGCACTCAGAGGCTGGAGCTCACTGTAGCCTGGAGGCACTCAGTCACGGGCTGGAGCTCACTGTAGCCTGGAGGCACTCAGTCATGGGCTGGAGCTCACTGCAAGCATATGTGGTACAGGTGACTCCTGAGCCCATGACCAGGACCATGAGCCTGCCCCCTGGTGTCTGCCCAGGGAGCAACAGGTTAGCTCCTACCTGATGACCTGCGTGTTTTATAAGGACAGACCCTTGAATGAGACGCTAATCCACTATTCCGTGATCAGATGACTTGCTTGTGAGGACTAACCCCCCGCCCCAGCCACCTCTCAAAGGTCCCACCAAGATGGCTCAACTGGTAAATACATCTGCCACCAAGCCTGCTGACCCCAGGAGGAAAGAAGGAACTAACTCCCTCAAGCTGTCATCTGACCTCCTGCACACTCTTGCCTACCCCCACACAAATTAATTAATAAAAATGTAAAAGTCCCACATATTTCACTGTTACTTTCCCCCTTTGACATTACATATCTCTATATATGTCTGTCTGTCTGTCTATCTGTCTGTCTGTCTATCTATCTATCTATCTATCTATCTGTCTGTCTGTCTGTCTGTCTGTCTATCTATCTGTCTATCTATCTATCTATCTATCTATCTATCTATCTATCTATCTATCTATCTATATCTATCTATATCTATATCTATCTATCTCTATATCTATCTATCATCTATCTATCATCTATCTATCTACCTATCTACCTATCTCTACCTATCTACCTATCTACCTATCTATCTATCTATCTGTATTGTATGTGGTTACATGTGTATGAATTGGGGCCACACAGGCACGGTGTGTGTGCCATAGCACATATGTGAAGGTCATAGGACAACTTTGGATGTTGGTCCTCACCTTCCACTCTGACTGCAGGGTTTCCTGTGACCTGCCGCTGTGGACACCAGGCTAACTGGCTGTCCCTTGAGCTTCCTGTACTCCCCTGGATCACACTGCCATGTGTGCCTAGCTTTTAAGTGGGTTCTGGGGATCATCTTCCACGCATGCACGCCTTTACTACTGAGTCATTTCCCCTGCCGGAGTTTCAGTGGGGAACCCCCAAACTGTGACGGCTCAGAGATGGTTCTCTCCGTGGTTGCCGCTTCTGAGTCACACAGACACATAGATACATGTCACTCTGGAGTCCAGCTTTGGCTCTCTTGACAGGGACCCTGTAGTACTTTCTAAACAACTGGCCAGTTGTTTACTGTTCTTTAGGATCTGTTGGGTGAGCCATGAAAGGCCCCATTACATAGGGGGCTTCTGGAACTTTCCATCTCCCCACCTCTGAGTGGAAAGCATTTCTGACCTGGCAGTTATTTTTGGCAAACACGAGCTGCCCTCAGAAAGGGCCCTCAGTGCAGAGCGCCCCTGGCAAGCCAGTTGCTGGAGTCTGTGGGTGAAGCTGTAAACTGCGGACCCTAGGCAGCTCCGGGGAGTTCTGTTTCCTGCTCTGTTCCTTCGCACTTCCTCTCTCCCAACCCTTGACTAAAGCCAGGGTGTTGTGTGCTTCCCCAGGTCTGTGGGGACTGTGGGGCATAGGTCTGTGTGGTTGCCTCTCACACACTGTCCCCACAGACCGGCTGTCCC
>LZPO01034884.1:490449-504521 GCA_001675575.1 Neotoma lepida | reverse complement strand
TGTGTGTTGTGTGTGTGCGTTGTGTGTGTGTGTGGTGTGTGGGTGAGTGCAGAGTATGTATGGTGCATGCCCTTGTGTGTTTGTGTGTGTTCCAGGCTATTGATTACCTGAAGCAGAGGAGATGAATCTGTGTACCTCACTGGGTCTGCAGACAAAGGGGCTGTTTTTTTAGCTCTCCAGAAAGGATGGTGATGGGGGCTGGAAAGATGGCTCAGTGGTTAAGAACACTGACTGATCTTCCAGAGGTCTTGGGTTCAATTCCCAGCATACACATGACAGCTCACAACTGCCTGTAATCCCAAGTGATTTGACACCCTCACACAGACATACATGCAGGCAAAACAGTANTGCACATTAAATAAATCACTGAAAAAACAAAGGATGGTGATGAGGATGAGTTCGGCACTGGGTTTGAATCTAGCGTGCTCTGTTCGCTGCTGTCCCTCAGGCTAGAGCACAGGGGAGGAGTTTGAAGTGGAGCCATTTTGTCCAGGGACATTCTGCTTCCTGGTTTATGACAACCACAGGAAGAACGTAAACGTGGCTGTGAGGTCTGGAGATGAGGATATGAGGCAGGTCTGGGCGCCGACAGACAACAGGGACTCTTAGACTCATCACACTAGGCATTTAAATCATTAGAGTGCTTACTCAAGGACTCAGTGTTGAACAGCAGCCCCCAAAGAGCCCCTGGTCCCCTCAAGTAACAAGGTATGCAGAAGTGTAGGGCAGGGGCCCAGAGGACCTCAGGGGCACTGGTCTGTCTGGTTTCTGTGGCAGTGAGTGGGGACTCGTGAAAGGGGACATTCATAAGGGACAGAGGTGGTGTCCTGCAGCCTTCTGTATTGTCTTCCTCACCCCAGAATACTCTCTCTTGACCTTTTGAGTTGTCGGAAGCTGCTGTCTGCTTTCCTTCCAGAATGTGCAGTCAGCTGCAACTTTAGGCCACTGTGGGTGGCTTTCAGCCTCTCTAATCCATCTTAGGTGAAGAAACTGAGGTAGAAAACATCAAAACAGCTTGTCCAAGGTCACACAGCTGGGAACCCATAGAGTTGGGATTTGAATCCAGGCCGACTGCACTCAGAATCCATCCTGTTCACATCTGGTTCTGACACCTTTGATTATGTATGACGTGTAGGACAGTCATGCACAGGGCCAGCTCATGGTGTGCTGGGAGAAACCCTACAAATAAAAGCTAGGGCACAATCCATTCAGAAGCAGTCACAGGATGTGCACCTATCTACAGNCAGCCAGTGCAAGGAGCTCTGTGTCGGGTCCTCCTGAATCACAGGATGAAAAAGTAGTTAGGAAATCCTGAAGGCGGGGTGACTGCCACTCGACTTGGCCATCTTTCTTCCTCCTGTCTCCCTTCGTTCCTTCTATCTCCACGTCCTTATTGAGCATCTAACAAGACTGTAATGCAAAACAGAGTTGTGCCCTTCAGGTTACTGTCTAACAGGGAAACAGGAGAAGAAACAGTGATGGCCCAGAGCTGAGAGCCTCCCTGGTAGCGTGAACTATGTCTGATTTGCCAGGGACTTTCCTGCATTTAGCACAGCGGGTCCCAGATTCCAAGACGCCTGCTCCCCCTGCCCCNACATGCCCTGGCAAAACACAACCGGCTTGTTAACCCAGTGGCTGACAGCTGAAGGGTAAAAGGATGGGGTGGGAAGCCCTTGCCTAGCCTGTGTGGGTGTTATCACCTAGGTTGAGGAGGAGGGTACTGTAGGTAAGAGGGAGAGCACAGCCGGAGGCATCTGGAAGAGTGCTGACTGAATATGGCCAGCAGAATAGACCAAGCCATGAAAGGAGAGAGGGGAACCAAGAGAGTGTGACACCAAAATGGCTGTTATAGAGGACTCAGAAGCTGGGGAAGGGAAGCCCAGTTCGGGGGCTGGAGAAGCTGGGGAAGGGAAGCCCAGTTCGGGGGCTGGAGGGGCTTAGGGTAGGTGGGGATGAGAAGTGCTGAGAGGAGCCAGGACTCCAGAACAGGTCCTCGCCATGGTTCGGGGGCTGGAGGGGCTTAGGGTAGGTGGGGATGAGAAGTGCTGAGAGGAGCCAGGACTCCAGAACAGGTCCTCGCCATGCAGGGAGAGGCTGAAAGCCAGAGCCAGTACCTCAGTTAGCTGTTTGTCCTGAGTTTCTTTGAGACCTACCACTCCTGTGACATATCAAGTGGCATTTCATTATCTTCCCATCTCTTGTTTTTCTTCCCAATCACTAGGGAGGTTGAACAATTTTTTCTTTATGGAATGTAGACACTGGTTCTTGATTGGGGATGTGGCTTACAGATATCTTCAATCTNTTAACAGGATCTTTTGCAAAAGTAGCACTTTGTTTTGATACATCCAATTTCTCAGCTTTTCTTTTTATATATAGATTGTACTTTGAGGGTGATATCTAAGAACTAGATCTCAAGGATTTTCTTTTAGTTGCCACAAGTTTTACACTTTGTATTTCGGTCCACAGTTGTGTTAATTTTGGATGAGATGTGTGGTTTGGGGTTGAGAGGTTGGGAAATTTGGTTTTGTTGTTGTTGTTGTTGTTGTTGTTGTTGTTTATTTGGTACCTGTGGGTGTCCAGCTGTGCCAGAGCAACCTATTATAAAGATAGTCTTTCCTCTATTGAATTACTTTTGTGCCTCTCAAAAATTACGTGCGAGCAAGGTAGCACACACCTTTAATCCCAGAGTGTGGGAGACAGGCAGGCAGATCTCCTTGAGTTGGGGGCCAGCCTAGTCTACATGGTGGGTTCCTGGCTATCCAGGACTACATAGTAAGACCCTGCCTCAAACAAACAAACACCAAACATCCTGCTAAGTGTGTTCTTGGGCCCCTTCTGGGTTTGCTGTCCCATCCCACTGGTCTCAAGTCTCTTCCTCTGCCAGCCCCACACACTTTGGATCATTTTGACTTTCTAATGACTCTTGAAATGGCGAGACAGATTTCTCCCAAGCTTTCTTCTTCTTTTCAAAGTTGTCTGAGTTATTCTGATTCTTTTTCCTGTCCATATAAAGTTTAGAATAATCTTATTCATAGCTAAACAGTCTTGCTGGCAGCTTAACACAGAACTAAATTCTTTACTATGATGAATCTGCCAATCACGAGTACGGGGTGTCTTTTTGTGTATTTATAGCTTCTTGAATTCCTTTCATAAATATTTTATAGTTGTCAGCATAAGAGATCTGTATATGGTCTGGGGGTGGAACTTGGCTGCTTGCCTGGCATACACAGAGCCCTGGGTTGTGGTCTCAGTGCTCATGAGGTGGCGGCTGGAGGATCAGACATTCAAAGTCTTCAGTTACATGAGAGATCTGAGACCAGCCTGAGCATAAAAAACCCACAAACCGTGTATTGACAGGTTGATAACTAGTATTTAATTTTGGTGTGTAATTACAAGAATATTGTAATTTATAATTTGGCATTCATGTGAGCTCATTGCTTGGATATAAAATTGGTTATTGTATATTCTTGCATACTGTGTCCTTTTCTTTCTCTCTCTCTCTCTCTCTCTCTCTGTTTCTCTGTGTAGCCCTGGCTGTCCTGGATCTCCCTCTGTAGACCAGGCTGGCCTCGAACTCATAGAAATCCACCTGCCTCTACCTCCCGAGTGCTGGGGTTAAAGGCGTGCGCCACCACTGCCTGGCTACTGTGTCCTTCTTAAACTTGTTAGTTTGAGAGTTTCTTTTGCTTTGGTGGTTTTGAAGCTGCATTGATGATCTGCATCTGCAAGCACCTGTCCTTCTATTTATTTTTCANACATTACTCCACCCAAATACTGTGCTGTGTAGGACAGGAGAGTAAGCCCTCCTCGGTCACAGTCAGCGGGGAAAGCCCCTAGCCTTTCTCCAGTAAGTGTGTTACTGAAGCATTTTCTTCTATATATTTCTTTATTAAATTGAGACAATGCTCCTCTATCCTCATTTTTTGGGAGTTATTTTATTTTATTTTACTTATTGAGGGAGGGTCTCAATATGTAGTCTTGGCTGGCTTGGAACTCGCTATATAGACCAGGCTGGCCTCAAACTCACAGAAATCCACCTGCCTTTGCCTTCCAGTGCTAGGATTAAAGATATGTGCCACCACATCCAGCTCGGAGAGTTCTTTTAAAAATCCTGAATGGGCATTGCATTTTTTTCCAACGCCGTTGCTACATGACTATGCTCATTTGTAAGATCATGTGATTTCTCCTTTCAATTTGTGAACATGGCAAGTTGCTCTGACTGATTTTCAAGTTTTCTACTATCCAGGTGTATGAGTCGGTGTTCTGCTGCTGTAAAAAGACATCACGACTAAGGAAACCCTTATAAAAGAAAGCATTTAACTGGGAGCTTGCTTGCAGTTTCAGAGGGTCAGCCCATTGCATCGTGGTGGGAGCAGGGTGCCGGAGCAGTAGCTGAGAGTTGCATCCTGATCGACAGGCAGAAAGAGCTGCTGGGCCAGGCATGGGCTTTTGAAACCTCAAAGCTCACCCCACTGTGACACATGTCCTCCAACAAGGCCATACCTATTTCAACAAGGCCACACCTATATGAGCCCATGGGGGCCATTTCTATTAAAACTACCACACCTGTCATCCATGGAACAAACCCCACTGGCAATGATGTGTAACTTTTCTTCATATTACTGAATTTTATTTAGTAATATTTTATTAAGGATGCTTGTGTCCACATTCAAGAGGAATACTGACCTATGGTTCTCCCCACCCAAGTACTAACCTGGCTCCATCCTATGAGCTTTCAAAGCCAGAGGAGGCCAGGCTCAAGGAGCTGTAGCTGCGGGCCTTTGTCTGTCTCTGGCTTTACAATCAGAGCCATGCTGGTTTTATAAAATGAATGGGAAGTTTCCCCTCCTCTTCTGTTTTCTGAAAGAGGGTGTGTAGAGATTGGGCCAAATCCTCTTTCAACATTTGGTAAATTCTCCAGTGGAACCATCTGGAATTGGAGACTTCATTTCTGTGAGTTTCTAAATTATAAATTCAGTTTCCTTAACAGTTGTGGCTATATTCATAGTTCAATACAGGATGAATTGTATTTTTCAAGATTTTAGTGTATTCTAAGTTATCCAATCAAACATGTTCTCAGAGAGTGTTCTAAACGTCACTCCTTAATTCCCCACATCAAAGTGAATACTGACTCCCCAGAGCCTGGCCACCCTCTCAGGGGGTGCTCCACAGATGGGCTAAGTCTGGACCTCCAACCAGGACACCTTCCTGGGCAGCCAGGCAGAAACTTGGGGGCTTTCACAGAAATAACAGGCATTGGAGGTCTTAGACGTGTCCTGGGGCCAGGTAGGGCTAGTGACTTTGTCCAGACCAAGTTTACATAAAAAACCGGGACTCTGGTACCACCACTAGGTGGCACTCAGGACACACACTTGCCACCTGCAGTTCAGAGCAGTTCTGTTCAGCTGGAAGGAAGGGTCTGTGGGGCATTTGTTCCTTGGGTGAGATGTACTTTGAAACCAGAATCTATAAGAACCCTCGAGCTCTGAGCTTGTACTTGATTTCTGGAGATCGAGGGCGGGGGGACACTGGAGAGATGGTGCTGGCTGGAAGCCCTGTAGGAAGTCAGCAGCATGGAAGAACACTGTNCAGCCAAGAGCCCCCACATTGAGCCTCTCTGGTCCGGTGGCAGTAGCAGCCTGTGACCTATCTTGTGTTGGGAAACTGTCCTGTGCTGTTTGAGCTCTCTGAGTAGCTAGCTTTGGAAGTAGAATTGCACCTCTGCCTCCTTTTCAGACCCAAGCATGTTTGTCTCAAAGTGTCCTCAAGGCCCCCTGTCTTGCTAATGATTGGCTGCCTACCCCCAACTCTGTAACAGGGAGGGAAGAGAATAGCAAAACAGGTCAAGAGTGAAAACATCGTGTCCTTGTCCTTAAAAACAGGTGGAAGGTGGGGATGGAGAGTACTGGCTGCTCTTGCAGAGGACCTGTGTTCAGTTCCCAGCACCCACGTGGCAGCTCACAACTCCAGTTTCCGAGGATTACTGTCTTCCTGGCCTCTTCGGGCATCAAGCATGCATACACATACATTCATGCAGGAAAAACACTCATATATATAAAATAAAAATAATAAATCTTAAAAAAAAACAGCTAAAAGGTAAACCATTTCCAAGAGACATTACTAGTATTTAATCCCTCGATATAAAAGTGCCTTAGTGGGAAAGAGAAACAAAAAGTTTAGTTATAAGAAGCTCGGCTGTGGAGAGAAAACTCAATTGGAGCTCCAGCTGACTGCCTCAACTTCCCCAGTCAGTTTCTGCTGCGTGCATACAGAATCTTTGCCAGATTCTGGCTTGTGCTTAACTCTCACCTGGACTATTTACTGTCCTGCCAGCAGGGGGCACTGTCTCTTCAGTCCANCTCTAACATAAAGGTAAGGCTAGCTCCTCCGTGAGGTTGTGGGGTTCCTGTCCAGGCAAGCAGGAGCCCAGCTAGGCACTTGGTGGAGGTTTGGCATTAGTGCCACTGCTATTCGTTGTACGCCAGCCTCCCCAGCAGGCCGGGCTCAGTCACCTGTCCTGATCCACTAATTAAAGAAAGGCGTGGTTGTGAAGGCAGAGAAACCTAGTCAGCAGCCAGAGGGCAGAGGGGCAGACGNAGCAGAGTCCAGAGGCTGCAGATCCTCTGGGAACCAACGTACACNTTGGGTCTAACTTAGAGGAGGAATGGGACCTGGGTCCTGACATGTGTCCCTCCTATCACTGTCTCAGCACAGGTCCTGCGGAGTCATCAGATACTGTTAATGATCACAGAAGGGGACAAATCCAGTTTCTGGGGAAAGTCTGTTCAAGGANTAAGCCTTCCCACCATGGGTAAGGCTCTTTTGGGGGGTGGGCTGTCCTGCTTGGGTGTGGCTTCAGTCTCCTGTTGTTCCTGGACTCCAGGATGACCCCAAAGGACAATTGAATCAAGATAGAAAGAAGACAGAGTAAGTTAAGGGGACATGGGAAGAGAAAGGAGCCACTCGCTCAGGAATCTGAACTCTCACCAGCTGGAAGAATTCCATCGTAGTTGCCAGCACAGGCTGTGACGCTGTCCACGTTCATTTCAAATGGTCTCAAACAAGAACGTAAGCAGTGAACATGCTTACGGCTTGAGTGTGTATGGCCTTTCTCCTCTCCATCTCTAAGTCTGAGATTCTTACAAACACAACTGTAACTTCATCCATAGCAGAAGCATGTCTTAGCTTCTGTGTGCAGCCCTTGTGACCTATGGTTTTACCTAGTTGCCTGCAGTCCTACTCAGTGTGCCTCAGGAACCATCTGCAATCCTACTTAGTGTGCCTCAGGGACTATCTGCAGTCCTACTCAGTATGCCTCAAAGACCATCTGCAGTCCTATTCAGTGTGCCTCAGGGACCATTCTATGATCTCATTTGCTGGAGGAAGAAACAGAAGAAAGGAAGGAGGAAAAGAAGGAAGGGAAAAGGCTAGCGATGTAGCTCAATTGGTAGGGTGCTTACCCAGAACGCTCGAGGTCCTCCTCAGTTGGATCCCTAGCCATGGTGACCCACACCTCCAATCACAACATCAGAGGGGTAGAGACAGGAGTATCAACGTTCAAGGACATCCTCAGCTATAAATTGTGTTAGCGACCAGTCTGGACTACATGAGACTGTCTATAAAGTAATAAGTAATGAAAGGGGGAAAGAGTTCTTTAGCAACCCTTTGAGATGTGACCAATGTCATTGCAACAGTGGTGATGGGGCCAAGGTGCATCTCTCATTCCGCATGGCAAGGAGTTCTCAGAGACCTCTGCTGGGGCAGGCAGGAGTGGGGGTGGGGGTGTGGTTGTGGGTGGGGGGGACTCCTGCCTGCACTGCCAAGAAGAATCTCAGGATGAGCCCACAGGAGATACAGTTGGAGTTTATGGGAGAGATTTGTGCACAGGGTGACTAGAAAGAGGCGCTCGGAGGCAGCATAAGACACATGCAGGCAGGCGTGAGTGATGGAGGCATGAGTGCGGGCTTCTCAGGAGGGTCATGCCTAAGTGCTTTGCAGTAGCCATATGCATATGTCTTATTCTGTCAAAGCACAGGCGACACACACAGAATACAGTCACAGTGTCAGGCTCTCATCCCACTTACATGGGTCCAAGTGAGGAGCCAGTGTCCCTTAGCAGCTTCTTCTTTTTTTGTTTTATAAATTATTTGTATTTTATGTGCATCAGTGTTTTGCCTACAGGTATATCTGTGTGAGGGTGCTGGGTCCCCTGTAACCAGATCTATAGACAGTGTGAGCCACCATGTGGGTGCTGGGAATTGAACCCATGTCCTCTGGAAGAGCAGCCAGTGCTCTTAACCTCAGAGTAGTCTCTCTAGCTCTGTCCCCCTAGCAGCTTCTAAACAGCTGGCATGTGTCCTGGGCAGTAGAAGTGTGCTTCCTATGACTGCCACGACACAACACTACCAACACATCAGCTTAAAGCACCAGGTTGACTCTCTTACAGCTCTGGAGGCTGTCGGCAGGGCTGCATTCCTTTGGGATCACCTCCTTCCCTCACCAGGCTTCCAAAGGTCATTGCTTGTCTCACTGGGCAACTCCTCTTGTGTGTCACTCTTGCTCTGTTGTCCTATCTCCTACTGTCACCTGGGTCCCCTTCTTCTCTTTAAGAACCCTCATTATTAACTTGAGTGCATCTGGGAAATCCAAGGTGATTGTGCATCTCTGTATCCTTGAGTTAGCAATGACTGCACATCACCTTTTACCATATAAGGTAACATAGGCAAGTTTCAGGGTGGAAAGTCCCCGTTTCTGGGGGCCTTTAGTTGGCCTTTGAATGAAAATGAGGGCATGACTGCTCCTAGGAATGGTTGAGGAGAAAGATTTTATTGTAGATGTGAGGGAGAAAACAGGCAGAAGCATCTGGAAGGGTCCAGACTGGACACGGCCAGCAGAATAGATCGGACCATGAGGGGCGGGGGGAGAGTAGAGAGCGAAGAGAGAGGGCAAGGGGACGACGGGGGGGGGAGAGTGAGAAGGGGAGAGAAGAGAGCGAAGAGAGAGGGCAAGGGGACGACGGGAGGTCCAGGAGCAGAGCCAANAACAGAGCCAAGAGAGCGCATAGCCAAAAAGGCTGAGTTATATGGGGAAGAGGACCTGGGGGAAGGGAAGGGAAGCTGGGGGAAGCTCTAGGGTAGGGGGCGGGGCTGAGAAGTGCTGAGAGTCAGGACTCTTCATAGGTGCTTGGGATGCTGGGAGAGACTGGGGTCCACTTTGATAAGTTAATAGGCAGCTCAGAATGCCTTGGGTTTTGTTGGTTTATTTTGGATTTGCTTGTTTGGAGATGAAGTCTCACTGTGCAGCTCAGGCTGGCCTTAAACTCATCACCCTCTGGTTTCCAATGCCTGAGTATTGGGTTTCCAGACCTGCAGAACTGCGCCCAGCCAGATATGTGTTCTAAAAGGAAAAGGGTTGGGAAAGAGCACAGTGCACTGTCGTCTTTAGATCTCTGTTGTCTGAGTGTCTGTGCCCTCCTTTTCCCTCTAATTCAGATGTTGAAGTCTTGACCCCCAAGATTAAGGTAGGCGGTGCAGCTTTGGGGGAGATACTAAGCTTAACCAAGGTCACAGAGAACTACCATCGNTGGTGTGATACTTAATTCTGATTATCAGCTCCTGAGTGGGGCAGGCACTTGGATGTGCACCTGAAGGTGTTTCCAGACAGATGTTANGGAGGAGGGAAGACTCACCCTCAGTGTGGGTGATGCCGTCCAATGGACTGGAATCCCAGACTGAATGGANAGAGAAAAAGGAGGCAGCCAGCCATGGACCAGCNTTCCCGCCACTCCCCACCCACACCCTCATCCACTGAGATGTGAAAAGTCCCAAATGCACGCTCCTGCTGCTGTGAGCTCTGCCCTGCCTTCCCTGCCGTGATGGGCACCTTCTTAAACTGTGGCCCAAAGAAATCCTTCCAGCCTAAGCTGCTNGGGCATTTTATCACAGCAGGGAGACAGTGCCACTCNTGCCCTCAAGAAGTGGCTTAATGAGGCCCTCAGCTCCTCCACTCTCAGGACACTGCCAGAGACACCACCTGGGAACCAGAAGATAGCCAGACACCCAACCTGCCTGCATTTTGGTTCAGGACTTCCAGTTTGCTGATGTGGAGAAACCTATTTCTGCTGTGTGTCAGCCACTTAGCCTGTGTTATGTAACACAAAAGCCCAAATGAACTAAGGGGTCAAAAGCCCTTTGAGCCTAGAATGTACTGATTGAAGGAATAAGCGCATGAGTATAGATGGTAGACGTGCCTGGGGCTCAGCAGTTCCCATTTCTTCCCTCCTCTTTTGGTGGGAGCACATGAATGGTGACTGGTTCTGGACAGTGACAGTGAGCAGGGACAATCNGGAAAGCTTCTCATGGGATGGATTTAAGAAGCCTGGATTGAGAGTCATTGCATGGTGGACAGCTGCCCTGGATTGTCAACTGAATGCATCTGGTCATAGAAACAGGAAAGGAACGTGGGGACTTTGGGTGAAGCTTGTTACTGTGGATGTCGCATCCTATCCTAACCAAGACAAGTGGCATAAGGGATGTGCCAGTGAGACCTAACCCATAGTCTCTGTGTGTAAGGTGNGTCAATAATTCCCTCTGCTTCAAGGTCTCTCCCAATGCCCCAAACTGCATAACCACTCCAACTTCAGATTCCACTCTGGAAATTCACAACAGCAGTGCCTGATTGACTGGACTGTTGGGAGTTGTGGGTCAATGCATTTGAAGGACTTGAGGCATAGAATGACAATATATTTCCATAAGTATATGCTATCTTCGTCATCACCCTCATCATCATCCTCAACATCCTCATCACCTTCATCATTATCCTCATCATCACCCTCATCATCATCATCATCACCCTTATCATCATCCTCATCACCACCCTTATCATCATCCTCAACATCCTCATCACCTTCATCATTATCCTAATCATCCTCATCTTCCTCCTCCTCATCATCATTCTCATCATCACCCTCATTACCACCCTCATCTTCACCTTCATCATCATCCTCATCATCACCACTACCACTCCCAGCAGCAGCAGCAGCACCATCATGACCACCACAAACACTACCATTGTCACTACTGCCACCCCGAGCATCACCACCACCACCACCTCCATCTCTGTCATGACTACCATTGTCACCATCCTCATCATCGTCAGCACTGCCACCACTGCCATCATCAGGAGGCGCATGAAACAGGAGGATCATTTGTACTAACATCCAGTGTGCAAGCAGTGATCAAACCAACTTGTTCAAATCTGATAAAGGCAAAAGCTGATAATAGCAGTGACGTGTTAATTAATGAAGCCAGTAAGGAATCCAGAAGGTCTTTTACACATTGGCGGTTTTCCTTCCCCGGGGACAATCAGGGCTCCTCCTCCTTCTGTTAGTTTCTTCCCCTTTCACCTCTGCATCCTTAATGGACCATGACTAACTGGAATTCTTCCTGGGATGACTAAATGAAGCTGGGAAGTAGGAGAGAGAGCCCACTTCATAATGTGATGTTAAAAATACATCTCTACATAGTTGAAATAGTTCAGCAGCTTCCTGAAGAGGCCAGCTTCTCTGCCATACTTGAAGTAGTGAGCACAACCATGGGTGTGCCACAGACTCAGACACCAGGATTCCAGGGTGCTGTGACGTGCTTGCTCNGCGGTGCTGGGTAGACTGCCTTTCATTCATTTCTTCACTCCTGTATGGAGCAGCTGCTGACCGACAGACACTATTCTGGGCAGCTCTGGGGTGGGACTGATTGGTGTCAGGGTACTCCCTGTCCTGTTCTCCTGTAGGTTCAATAATAAACAGATGTCTCTATGTCTCTAAAAGCAACTCAGAGGCGACTCAAAAAAAAAAATTCTCTCTTCCACAGGACCAGAAAGAAAAGGAAGATGAGTTTTAGCAGTCAGTGTCTAAAAATGCCACNAGAAAGATTTTCATCAGAGCCAGTAACAGTGAAGAACTGGAGGAAACTGTAGCGTTTGTTATGTAAGCTGTGGTGTGACAATAAAAAGCAAAGTCCTGCTGTTATTTAAAATGATACAGCAATCATAAAATGTGAAGAATGGTTTACAGAATAGCACTAAGAGGAAGAAAAGCACTCATAAGACTCTACATATTGTGATGATGGCTATGTGAACATTACACAGGTTTTTAAAAATTACATTTAGAAAACCATAATTAATAAGTGAAAANGTTACTTTGTAAGGCCACCTGGATTATGAGTAGTTAAAAAACATCCTTGAGGCTATTCCACAGTGGACTCTGTATTCCGTGTCTTCTGACGACCACTGTGCTTTCTGAACACTGATCCAGTGGGCTGCCATTTCTCAAGGTCCACCTAGAAGGATGCTGTCCTAGTTAGGGTTTCTATTGCTGGGAAGAGACACCACGACCATAAAGGAAGACATTTAACTGGGGCTGGCTTACAGTTTCAGAGGTTTAGTCTATTATTGTCACGACAGGAAGCATGGCAACACACAGCCAGACATGGTGCTGGAGAAGGAGCTGAGAGTTCTACATCCAGATCCCCAGGCAACAGGAAGAGACTATGAGGCCTGGTTTGAGCTTCTGAGACCTCAAAGCCCACCCCTCAATGACATACTTCCTCCGACAAAGCCCTACACCTGCCCAACAAGGCCTCACCTCCTAATAATGCCACTCCTTATCAGCCTATGGAGGGCATTTTCATTCTGACCACTACAGGTGCTGTTCTGATGCCCCCAACAGTTCTGTCACCCCTGACGACCACAGCCTTCAGATGAAGGTGATGCTGCATGTGGAGACAGATGGAAGGGGGCAAAGGTGCCTCATGATTTCAGCAGACTGCTGGATGGCTCCCCTGGGTTTCTCTCTGGTGAGATATCACCCTTCCAAGTTGCTTCTATCTTCTGATGACTTTGGACTAAATACTATGTCCCAAGCTCTACCCATAGCATCCTCTTTCATATCTTAGAACATTTTTTGTTTGTAAAGCTAGGGTTTCATGCAGCCCAGGCTGGCCTTGAACTTCCTCTATAGCCAAGGACAACCTTGATCTGATCCTCCTGCCTCCACCTCTCAAGTGTTGGGATTACAGGCATATACCACCANATCTGTTTTATAAAATGCTGGGGATAATACCCATGACATCATGCTTGCTAGGCAAGCACTCCACTCACTAACTGAGCCACATCCCAGNCCCTCTCGTGGTATCTTAATAGCATTACAAAATCAACAACTCCTTTGAAGAATGAGCCATTGTTTAAGAATATGCTCCTCAGAAATAGCCACTCCTTCTGCACACACCCCGTCCACAGTCTATGTTTCATCCTTGGACATCCCCCCTTTTGGGTTCATTTTTTATACCGTTGTATTCTTTTAGAGCTGTTATGGGCAAACTCNGATTGTCAGCACCACCGGAAAGGGCCAGTTCTTACAAATACATTCCTAGCTGGACATGGTAGCATGTGCCTTTAATCTCAGAACTCAGGAGGCAAAGGCAGATGGATCTATGTGAATTCAGGCCAGCCTGATCTACANATGGAGTTCCAGGACTTCATAGTGAGACCATGTCCCCAAACAGATAAGCCCCACACATCCCCAGGTCTCATTTCCAGAGCCAAACCAGGGTTTACTCCAGTCTCCCAGGATCTTGGGCCTTTTCACTAGTTCACCTGGTGAGGGCATCACAACCAGCCAGGGGACNATGGGGTACAACNCCTCATGGGGTGAGGGCCTGGAATCACCAGCAAGAACAGGTCAGGCAGGACCTGACCTAAGAGAACCANCTAATGAGTGCTTCCTCCTCCTTCAGATGCTCCNTCAGAGAAACTTGGGAAAAACAACTGGACTTCTCTCCACAACTTCTTGGATGATGGTCCACACATCCCAGCCTTGATGGAGGCATCCAGAAACCTAATTTCAGCCCAAAGTAACCCACCAGCCTTTGCTGTGCTCCAGTGAATGACAAGTTGAATTTGGACAACTGGTTGAGTTTATTGTTGTTTTTAAAAGATTTCTTTATTTTTATTTTATGTGTAGAGTGTTTTGCCTGCCTGTGCATCTGTGTACCACGTGTGTCAGTGCTGGCGGAGGC
>LZPO01034884.1:470599-481023 GCA_001675575.1 Neotoma lepida | reverse complement strand
GTGAACTCACACCTATCTGCTACACCCGGGAGGGGCATGCAAACACATCCCAAGAACAATCTGCTCACACGACTCCATTCTTGGGCAGTGCTCTGATAGCAGAGCAGGCAGATTCAAAGGCTCCAGGGTGACAGGGAGCTTCAGAATGAAGGGTCGCGTCCTGGAGAGGCTTACTGGAGAATCTCACTCCCTCATCATCTACAGTAGGTGTGGCACGGCCAAGAAGGAAACCTTGGGCTGCTAAGATGGATTGACAGGTAAAGGAGCTTGCTGCCAAGTCTGAGGCCCTGTGCTCAATCTCCAGACCCCACAGTGGAAGAAGAGAGCTGACTTTTCAGTTGTCCTCTGACCTCTTCTATGGCATGTTCCCCCCAAAAATGTAAACTTAAGACAAACAGAAAAGTAAACTTTGACCCCGTTGTTTGGTAGTGCTGGCATTCTCCATCCTATTTCCCAAATGTCTGACATACAAGATGGCCTAGGTGGGGTCCAGACAGTTTGACTGGTATGTCTTTCCCCTGTTGTTATGTACTGAAATCAAGATGGAGTGGATTGAGTAGAACACATTTTCTCTCTCCTCGGTCTGGGAGCCGGAAGTGTGAGGTCAGGGGTTAGCCTGGAAGGGAACAGCAGGGCACTCTTGAGATGTGCACTGCCCTCCTCAGAGCGGGGACACAGCTAGCGAGTTCTTGGGCTTCTGTTAGGAGGGTTTGGTTAAAAGTTCGAATGTGAAATTCCCTTCTCCAGGCTCAAGTGTCTGAACACTTGGCCTCCAGTTAGGGTTGCTGTTTAGGGAGATCATGGAGCCTTTGGGTGGGAGGCATGGCTGGTGGTCTGCTAGGGTCGGTTTTAACCAGCATCTCTTCTGAACTCTGTTTCCTGAGCTGTTGAGCTTAAGCAAACCACACCTCCAGGTGCCACAGACTCAGCTGCCCGCCATCTCCACCATCATGGATGGCACGCTCAGAAACTGCGAAGCAGTATGTCTCTCTCCCGTAAGCTGCATCTGTTGGGTACTAAGTCACAAGAACCAGAAAAGAAGCAAACAGAGACACCAGTCTCATTCCTGAGACACCTATGGCCTGATTTCCTCCCAAAGCCATAAACCTATTGTTGTTTAATGGGAGTTAGTAGGAGTTAGGATTTCAACAGACGAAGTTTTGAAATAGCAACGGATTTAAAACCCACAAACCACCTCCTACTCTTATGGTTTTAGAGATTACTTAGGACAAAGACTGGCTTAATGAATAAAAATAGACTAAATGAAAACATCAAGTAGCACCCATGTCACTGCACACCTGTAACCCCGACAGAGGCAGGAGGATGGTGAGTTTGAAGCCAGCCTTGGCTTACCTATTAAGAATCTGTCTGTGAAAACAAATGGCAGCCACAACACAGAAGTTTCCAGTAGGTCTTAGGTAGAAATGGTGGCCNATGACATCATACGCGCAGCGTCATCTCCAGGCTAGCACACGGTGTGATGATGGCAGCTGGATGCAAACTTGCGTTACTGCGGCAGCTGGATGCAAACTTGCGTTACTGCGGCAGCTGGATGCAAACTTGCGTTACTGCGTTACCCCTCTATGATCAGGACCCCCGCCTGGTGCTTGCTTAACACCTGCTACCCCTGAGCTCTGTGAGGATGGGATATTCTTGTCTGAGTCCAGAGTGACGGCTTAGTGCCTGGTACCCAGTGGGGTTCATGTGTGCAGTGCCCACAGAGGTCAGAAGAGTGTATCAGACCCCCTGGGACTTGAGTTGCAGATGGTTGTGAGCCACCATGTGAGTGCTGGGAATTAAATCCAGGTCTTCTAAAAGAGCAGCTGATACTCTTAACCACTGAGCCACCTCTCCAGCCCCTGAAGGCAGGTTTTGAACTTCACGGTGGTGTGATATTAATGTCTGTATGTTCTAGAAACACAATTTCCAATGCACAGGGCCTTGAGTCCCATGCTGTCTGGTTCTGTTCTGTGCCCCTAAAGCCAACCTGGTATGTGGTGCATATTGAAGAACTTGTGTGTATATGTGTGTGTGTGTGTGTGTGTGTGTGTGTGTGTGTATTTGAGACAGGGCCTCATTGCACAGCTCTGGTTGGCCTGGAACTTGCTTTGTATAGTAGGTTGGCTTTGAACTCACAAAGTGCTGGGATTAAAGGTATACGCCACTACAACTGCAACATTATTATTTTAATCTTTGGCATACATTCCTTCCGTATCCAAACCAGTCCATGACCTAAGAGAAATACTTCTCAGCCAAAGATGGGTGGAGTTTAAAGGACAGTGACTTTGGAGGGTCACATGGGCACAAGTACAGGCAGTGGGATGTTTGAGTCACATAGAAGGTGGACATGAGCATTGTAAGACATTAATGCCCCTGCCAGGGTCTGGAAATGCCAGCATCTCTAGCTATTGTGAACATCAAAGGTGATGACTTGCGACCCTCCACACACCACCGTAGACCGGTACCCCACTGTGAACCCATCTCAGACAATGAAAAGCTATGACCTAGAGAGTGAGGGGGATGCCCCCGAATTCCAGAGCCAGAGCCCAGATTTGGACATGGATCTCTGCAGTTACTTGATAGTCTTTCCCCAGTGGTTGATACCAGTTAAGCATCCCTGACTCCAAATCCAAAGTTTCTTAAATGTTAACATCACAATGCAAATAAAAAGTTCTGCACCACAACACTTTATTTCATGGTCCAAATTATTAAAAAATATTGTATAAAATTACCTTCTGGCTATGTGTGTAGTGTGTATGGAATATGCATGAATTTCATGTTTGTTCTACACTCCCATCCCCAAGATGTCTCATTACGTACGTGCAGTTACTTCAAGATCTGAACACGCTCAAAGCCAGAAACACCTCTGGTCCCAAGCATTTTAGATAGGAGATGGCTGGTCTGTAGTGTGTCTTTTTCAGATCAGAAAGCAAGACCACACGGAGAGACCAAGTACATGTGTGCTGACTAGGATATAAGCACCTGGGATGTGTTAAGGGCTCACNTGCTGGCCCTTGTAAGTGCCCATTGCTTGTTCCTGGTACCCACGCATCCCTTCTCCCCAGGAGCTTAGCCCTGGCTAGGGAGGAGGGCAGCTCAGCATGGTCCTAGGAGTTTGGGCAGAGATAAGCACTCCCAGGCCAGGCCTAGCTCGGCTTCCTAATAGAATGGAGGAGTATTGTGTGCTTTAAAGCACACAAATGCTGCAGGAGCTGAGGAGGGAGCCATAAACGGCTCTTCTGGAATCCGGAGGAATTTATTTTCCATTAGGGGCAGCCTTCCTGGGAAGCGTGGTTCAGCCAAGGTTAGACATGAACAAAGCGCTGTGGCCGAGGGGATGGAGTCCATCCACCCACTGCTTTTACCAGATTCTTAATTAGCTCTCTGAACCCACAGCGGCCTGTGGCTGCCATACCAACCTCCCCTTGTCCTTTTCACTTTCTTCCTCATCGGGTGAGACCATCTTCTGTGACTTGTCACAAACAGTACCGAGGTGCCCAGCTTCCCAGAAGCACNGGCATCTCCCTTGGCATCTTCATTGCTCCTTGCAAGTGGTGCCCATCAGTGGGTAATGAGACGTTTCCCTCGCCCTTCCTGGCGATTATTTTAAACAATGGATGATGTTTGCAGAAGTGAGAGTGGGAACAGAGATTCCTAATGAGCAGTTCTGGCAATAATTAGTTATTTTCTATATTTATTGGAAACGACTGGGTCCAGCATTGCTGTTTTCTCTGAAGAGAAAAATGGGATGATTACCACGGCTATTTATCTGCTTCCCAATTTTAATGACTAGCAGTTGTCATTTTTTAATTACTAAGACTAAAAAAAATATGTTATCCCTTAGCTGAGGTGGCTCTGGTGTCATTAGTAACNCATTTGCACATTGATATCAAAATGTAGTGCAAGGAGAAGAAATAGGAGGTGCTTGACAGAGCTGTTTGCCATGCCGATGCCTGCTAGGACCACAGGTAGAGCAAGCAAGGGCTGCTCACTTCCTGGGAACGACCTCCTTGATAAAGGCCATCTGCTCATTATGTCCAAGCATGCACTAGGAAATGTTTAACTGCTCACTTCCCGGGGGCATGTTTCTTAACTGAGTAGGTCAGTTTCCATGCGTGCCTCCTACTCCTGCTGTGGCGGATCCCAGCACAGCATTGTGGAGCAAGCATCTGGGGTCAGATGTGTGCCACTGTCTGCATGAGCTGGTTCTGAGATGTTATAGATTTTTAAAAAAATTATGACATCTTCCACATGTGTAATCTAGCNCTTGGGAGGTGGAGACCAAAGGATTAGGAGTTCAAGTCTAGCCTGGGCTACATAGAAGGTTTGAGGCTAGCCTGAGCTATGCAAAATTCTATCTCAACAAACAAACCTAAAGCACCACCACAACAATAAAACCATATTNACTGAGGGTTTCCTATGTCTCAGGTAGTGCCCTAGATGCAGACAGAAGNCCTGTCAATTACGCTCAGAGTAGCAGACNCGGGGACAGGGAGGATGCCATCAAGGAGTACAGAGGGGTAAGGGTGAAGCAGGATGGGAAGGGGCGTTAGGACAGTGGACAGAGGTGTCTTCTCTGAGGAGTGTCATCAGCACAAATGTGAAGTGAGGGGGTCAGTCCATGAAAGTGCCTGGGCAAAGAACATGAAAGAGAGAGAGAGAGAGAGAGAGAGAGAGAGAGAGAGAGAGAGGCCAGCCTAAAGTGGATGAGGGGGGAGGTGAGAAGAAGCCTTGGGGTGGCTTTTAGTCTCTGCTTCAGGAGGTCCTGAGATTCGGGAGTGTTAGAGCACCTTGGGAGACAGCTGGGGAGGCTGGTCTGCCCTGGCTAACACCTCTCTTGCCCTTTCTTCCTCCATTTCCTGAAGGCAGGTGACAGTCCCCATTTTCGTTCTCAGACCTCCACATACCACCAGCTCCTTCAGTTTCCCAGACAGTTCCTGAAAACCTCATTCCTCGGATGCTCTCTGCTGTCTTNCCCAGGACAATTCCACAGGGAAGGGGTTAGTTCTGTCCTGAATCCTATCCTGAGANCTGAGCCTGACCCACGAACACTAGCAAGTATTTATGGGATTCATCAACTCAATGAGACACAAACACCTGATTATTTCATTCGGACGTCCAGATAGGCCTGGCCTGCACTGTCCCCCCCGCCTCGGAGTGTGTGAGCACCCCTTTTCTGCTGGCTTTGTTTGCTGCCAGACNCCTACCACGATGCCTGGCCGGAGGTGCTCATAAACATCTGTGGGATGATTGAACGCATGGGTATTATTTCATTCTAAATTACTGTTATTTTCATTCCAAATTATTTTTATTCTTCCTTCACATTACAGCGAGGACATTTTATTGANTTGTTTGAAATTGTATTTGCATGGAGGTGAAATTATCTATGAATTTCATTTTGGCACCATGCAGAAACCCTGGGTCTGATTTAGTCCTGGGGGTGGGGAGGGAGACATCAGAATGGTTCCATTCAAGGACAGGGCACAACGGAATTTCCTGGCTGTCTCTTATACACATCTAGATGTGTATAAGAGACAGGTGTGTGTGTGTTCTAATGAGTGCCACAGGTAATTGTGGAGGTCAGAGGACAATTTGAGGGGGTTGGTTGCTTGTCACCTGTCACCATGTGGATTCCCAAATGTTGAGTTCAGGTGGTCAGGCTTGCAGTAATCACCTTTACTTACTGCAGCTCTCTGCCCTGGTTTATTTTCTCAGACAGCATCTTGCTATGTACCTCAGGCTAGCCTCAAGTTCAGGATCACGCGGCCTCCATCTCCTGATGTGTGCTACCTTTCCTGTTCCACTTGAGTCACCCAAGTGGGACCTGAGGACACCACTGGAGATTTCCCCAAGCCACGACCTGTGTAAAGGCGGAGCTGCCTTCTCAGGATGGCCCAGGAGCACAGGCTGGAATGGTAGAGCCACGTGGCTTGCAGTGACCATCTTGCTTCCTGTTGTAGTGGGTGTTCAGTACCCGAAGAAAGAACAAAGGCAGCCAGGTGTGGTGGCGCATGCTTTTAATCACTCAACAGGCAGAGACAGGAGGATCTCTGTGAGTTCGAGGCTAGCCCAGTCTACATAGCAAGAGTATGTCTCAAAAAACCAAACCAAACCAAACAACAACAACAAAACCCCAAAGGCAGAGAGGCAGCCCCAGAGGGAGGGCCCCATGATTGTCAGAGCCAAGCCTGCTTGTCTTTAACCCCTGGCTGTCCACTAGCAGTGAGCTGGGAGCTCTGCTCACCTCTCAGGCGCTTTAGTGTGCAGAGGGAACAGGTGTTGCTTTTGATCCCTGCATCTTCCGCACAGTCTGTGCTCTAGAGGGTTCTGTTGTCTGTCTGTCTGTCTGTTATTTATTCACTCTACACAGACTTCTCATGTAGAGAAATTCACAGTAACGCTTTACCTCCGGAAGCAGCTGGCAGCTCAGTGGGACAAGAAGCTTGCTGGGACATCCAGCAGGGACAAAGCTCCGACGTTCTCATCCCATGTTAGAGACAAGGGATCCAGCCTCAGCAATGAATGGGTTTGCCTGATACAAGCCTCCCGGGTTAGGGGCAATCCAGGGCTTAAGCAGGCTTCTGGCTCCATGCTTGCTGGTGTCCCCCAGGATTAGATAAAAGGAGACAGGAACTGTTGTACAAGGGTCTAAGAGAAACAGAGGTAATGAGGTGCATGCAGGGTGTGTGTGTGTGCGCGCGCGCGCGCGCGCGTGTGTGTGTATGTGTGTGTGCGCGCACATGTGTATGTGTGTGTGCGCACATGTGTGTGTGTTCGCGCATGTGTGTGTATGTGTGTGTGTGTGTGTGTGCGTGTGACTGGGAGTGGCAGGATAGACATTTGGCTCACAGGATTGTGGCAGCTTGGAAAGGCACAAACCTAACAGAGACCCAGGGAAGAATTACAGGTTGAAATTCAAAGGCAGCCTTNGGCAGAGTTCCTTCTTGCTCANGGGTTCTGCTCTCTTCAGGCCTCTGAGTGATTTTGGGAGGTCCACCAGAAGTTAGGAGTGCATCCATCTGAATGTTAATGACATCATCATCAACAACAACCTGTCCCAGAAGCATCCAGAGTCTCGTTGGGCCGAACAGGCGGGCACTCCGATTACAGTCAGACTGACACACTAAACATTATGTGTTATCCTTTTACACATAGTTTTTAAAAAATAATAAATGCCATCATATTAGTCTGCACATTCTCATTCATCTAGTCTGGAGGGAGGGGAGCTCTCGGGTGAGATGAGGCGGGCTGAGTGGGTGAAGCCCTGCCGTGGATCCCAGCCCTCCCTGCCATTTCCTTCAATGTTCCCTCCATACCTGAAGCTCTGGCCTGCTCAGGCCTTCACAACTGGTGGACTCCACACCTGGAGAGTCCTCCCTAGTCTGACTCACCCTCCTGTCAGAGCGCTCCTCTGCCATCTCAGTCAATGGCAAACTCCGAGCAAGTCCTGACACCCACTGTTTCACAGAGCGTGTCCTCAGCATTCATTTCTCTCAAGCCTTTATCCCATCNTGGAGGAAGCAGAGAATACCCTTGGCCTCCTGACCCACTGAGGTGAGGGATGGGGCAAGAAGCTGTCCAGGACTCNAGGTGTGCATATTTGTAACCTGTTTCCACTCAGGGCAGGAGGCTCTGCGAAACGGCACCAACCTGTTCCCCACGGTCCTCACAATGCCTCAAGCCGATTTATCCTTGTGTGCTCAGGGGGAGGGCAGGACTCTGCGCTTCAGCAGCATCCCTGTCATGGATGCTCAGCACCTATTCCCGTGTGATTGGAGNGGGTGATCTGTGTGTATTGGGACGTGTGTGTGAGTGTNTGTATATATGAGTCCGGTATGTGTGTGTCAGTGTGTGTGTGTNTGTCTGTCTGTCTTTGTGAAGTGAGACAGAGGGGAGAGAAGAATGATCAGGAGCAAAAATGGGGAAAGGAAGGGAGTTGAGCAGAGAGCAGCAGTCGTCCCTATTGGTGAGGACCATGTCCCAAGACCTCAGCAGAAGCCTGAAGCTGAATTGGCACTGACCCTGTGTATGTGGTGTTCCCTAGTCACACACACCCAGTGCAGCCTCCTTCACAGAGCTGGCAGAGAGGAAGTGAATTGTTACTACTGAGAAAGCAGAGCAGCAACAATGTACAGTTGAAAAAGTTATGTGACTAGGGTTGGCGATACAGTTCAGTCAGGAGAGGGCTCACCTAGCATTCGTGAGGCCCTGGGTTCAATGCTCAATACTGCTTAAACCAGTTATGTCTTCAATCCCAGCTCTTAGAGGGTGAAAGCCGGAAGACCAAAAGTTTAAAGTCAACCTCAGTTACTTAGTTGAGTTCAAGGCCAGTCTGGGTACAAAACAAGAGCCCGTGAGATGGCACCAAGCCAAGGCACCTGCCACTCAAGCTTGGGAACCTGAGTTCAGTCCCCAGGTATCACATAAGGTGGGAGGAAAGAACTGATTCTTGGCAAGTGGTCCTCTGACCTCTATGTTCTCACTATGGTGTGTGTGCCCACACATGCGTCATGCCTACACACACAGTAATAAATATTATTTTAAAACAAACAAGGGCTGGTCAGGTGGATCATCAGATAAAGGGATGGCAGGTAAAGGGACTTGCTTCACAAGATAGATGACCTGAATTAGATCCTGGGGGGATGGAAGGAGAGAATCAACTCCACAAAGTTGTCCCCTGATCCCCACATGTGTGCTGTGGCACATGTGCCTCCCCCATCACGTGTGTACACGCACACGCACACACACACGCACGCACACACGCACACACTCACACACAATCAGATTAAATAAAAATGCAATAAACAAAAACATATGTGTTCTCTATTTCTTTTTCTTCCCTTTCCGTCCTGCCTTCTGGTGCTGCACTCCCCCTGTCATTAGATGATGTAGGTACCGTGTGTGACACTGCATTAGGCTACTACAAAAGGGTATGAAACACTGTGACAGTTGGTATGATGAGACAGATGGCAGCTAAGTGATGGGTAAGTGGCAGATAGGGTACGGATACTCTGGATGGGGGATGATTCCGTCCCATGAGGCATGAATCAAGACTCCATAAGACTCCACCATGTGGCTCACTGTGGCAGTCAACAGAAAGTCTAAGAATTACTTAGTTCTGGAATTTTCCATGCAATGTTTGCAAGCCACTGCTGAGCTCAGGAAACTGAAAGTACAGGAAGTGAAATCATGGCTAAGNGAAATCATGGGGCTAATGTACACGTAGGAGGCAGGAGACAGTGTGGAAGCTTGGTTTGCCACCCAGAGAGCTGTTGGGGAGGAACTGGTATTTCATCNGGCAGGTGACAGTGTGTCTACCAGGCCAGTGGGAACTGAGAGGAAGAGGGAGAAGGCAGGGGATGGGTCACAGTAACCAAGGTGTGAAGTACACGTAGCCAAGGAAAAGGACCTGAAGGAAACAGATGTAAGGCTTGTGAGGAGGATGCTGGGAGATGGGGTTGGGTGGAAGAGACTGGGTGGGTATTGGTGGTACTCCACAAAGGAAATGCTTGAAGCGGAAACNGGAAGTGAAACTGAAGAGCAGATTCTGAGGGGGGAAAAGGGTGAGAACAGAGAAAGGCCTTGCTTCNGTGAATCTGGTCTGGAGAACAGATGGAGCTTTTGACCTGCAGCCTGAGGTGTGAGGGAGGCGTCAGCCTGGTCACTGATGGCAACATGCAGGTGGTAGAGAGGGAAGAGAGAGACTCAGACCTCAGCTGCCCTGGCTGGCACGTCCCAGCTGGACTTGGCTGTTGCCATCTCTGGTTGCTCTCAACTTCAGATTTATTATGTGGCTGGGTGACGAGCCTAGATGGAGAATGAACAGCCAGGCATGGCGGAGGGCTAAGGAAGGAGAGAGAGCCGTTCACAGGCCACAGACAGGGGGAGGCATAGGGTACTACATCACCAAGACCATCTAGGACCTTGTCCAGCATTTGTCCAGGAGTGATTGACTGGAGTCTGATCCTGCAGACCCCTCTTCTCCCCAGGATATCTTCTTCCCTGGGGTCTGCCCCATGCAACAAATCAGAGCTGTGGCCACAGACCAAGTTCAGATTCTCCCCTCCAATCCCACTTCANGCCCTGGATCCCACCCTTTACAGGACAGACTCTCTATAAACGTCCTGCCTGAGATCTCCATCTTTGAGTCTGCATCACCCCGTTCAGTCTTGGTAGGGTANCTTTAAGCCACGAGACTATTAGGTGTTGCTGGGGTGGCCNGAATTTTAAACACTAGACTGAAGATTCTCAACCCAGGAGCTTGGAAAGAGAACGAGTGCTGGAGGCTAAGCCATAGGTCATGAGGATTCTCAGATCTGAGGGAGAGCCTTTCTTAGGCTGTGGACTCCTTTGGCAATAAATGCTTATAGATGCCCAGAATAACACACACACACACACACACACACACACACACACACACACAC
>LZPO01034884.1:404182-415681 GCA_001675575.1 Neotoma lepida | reverse complement strand
TCCCCATTCCGATCTCATTCTGTTAGCAGTCCTCAACATTTCTAGGAGAGCTAGTCATAAAGTGAATGCTTGCCGTGCTTGTCTGCCAAGGGACTAACATCAGCCCACCCCTCCATCCAGCATGCAAGTATTTATCTAGCCTAAGAGACCAATCCAAATGAGAGCTGGTCCCAGCCTGCAGATAGCTTGCATNAGTGGGTGACTATGGACCTATAATTGGTAGCATCGGTCCTTTGTGATGACGGCTAAGGGTGGAGAAGAAAAGGGAGGTCAGAGAACACCATGAGGGAAGGAAGGTCTGAACTGGACTCCTGGTCTTCTGCTAACNGGACTTCATTGAATGTTTCACACGTGCACCAGGGACCTCCTGAGTGCTAGGCAAACATCAGGGAACAGCGCACAGAAGACCTCTGTCTCAGTGGAGCCCACTGGCTTGGTGTAAAATTTATCTGGTGGGTTGGCAGCACCACTGTTGGTAGGTTCTTTCTCGACCATCAGCCCTCTTGTCTACTCCATGGCACCTCAATAAAGCATTTGGGGTGTGTTGTGTGAATATTACTGATGATGAAATGAATTCAAACGTATAAAAGAGAATCCTGCAAAAGGATTCACTTCTAAAAAATGTCATTCTTGATCCATGTCACCCAGAAGGATTTGGCTGCTTTCTGGTTTGATGATGACACACATGTGTTACAGTGTGTCTTGCTTTTACTGCTTAGTGCTGAAACAGTTTTCTTGGAAAACATCATACTGTCTTGTCACNTGGATGGATTTTTTAAATCCTGCTTTCTTTTCTTTTAAAGATTTATTATTATTATTTTTTTTAAGATTTTATTATGTATACAGTGTTCTATCTGCATATGTGCCTGCAGGCCAGAAGAGGGAGCCATATCTCATTATAGATGGTTGTGAGCCACCATGTGGTTGCTGGGAATTGAACTCAGGACCTCTGGAAGAACTGTTAGTGCTCTTAACCTCTGAGCCATCTCTCCAGCCCTAATCCAAGCAGTGTTTGTTGAACAGCACTGAAAAAAGTTTTTTTCTGTCTAAAAAATTTTTGTTTTATGTGTATGGGTGGTTTGCCAGCATGTACTAATATGCACAGTATGCATGCTTGGTGCCAGAAGAGGGCATCAGATCCNCTAGAGCTGGAGTTACAGGTATTGTGAGCCACCATTTGGTTGCTGGGAATTGAATTCTGAACCTCTGGAAGAGCAGCCAGTGCTCTGAACTGCTGAACCATTTCTCAAGCCTCATGTTTTCTCTTTTTAAAAGCTCCAAGATACCTACCCCTCCTTCCTTTTCTTCTCTCTCCCTCCCTCCTACTCTCCTGCCCTCCCCCCCTCCTTCCCTCCCTTCTTTCCTTTCTTCTCTCCATGGTGCTGGGATGGAGCTTTCTGGCCTTGTGCACTCTAGGCAAGTGTTCCACTACCAAGTCCCATCCTGGCCCCATCTGAGCTTCTAAGGGCATCTTTCAAAGATGCGTTCAGAAGAGGGATTCTTCTGCACTGTAAACGTCTGAAGGCTCCTGGTCGGTGTATCCAGGTTATTTTCTAGAAAGTTCTGTGCATTTGTGTTCCCACCAGAGTGTGTGAACGTGTCCTAGTCAGGATGACCTGGCTACTCTTCCAGGCTTCTGATGGGACCTCGGAGTAGATACTTCTGTTTCATTTTCGGTCCACACAAAGTTTCAGGAGGGCATACTGCCTCCTCAGGTGCTCATAGTAAGTTTTTGTTGACTGTGTGCTCTGCTTGTGTGGATGGCTGAACCTAGAAGGGCAAGGGTTTACTTTGACAGCTGAGAAGAGAGAACTCCGTTGTCAAACAGAAAGTACTTTTTCCACAGGCTTTGCAGGAAAGGAACGCTCACTTGTTGGTGACAGGTGGCTCAGTCATGTGGCCACTTCTGTAGTTGTAGATTGTCCTTAGGGCTGAGATTGACTGGGCTTGCTTACCAGCTTATGAGAAATGGAACCATAAGTCTCATTACCATGTGGCTACAGACAGGTACCTGTACCCTGCTGAGACCCTTGTTCTGTGTGGGGTTAGTGTCCTTCCTGTTAGAGCGCTTCCTGTAACGGGGAGGAAACATACAAAGGAGTGCTGGTCTTCCCGGAATTCGTACCTGAAGCCTGGCCCCGTGTGGGCAGCATTGCTGTGACCTTGGGAAGTGAGCCCCGAGAACTCTGCTCTCCTGAGTGGGATTAGTGCCTTTGTACAGGGGAGCCCTGTGACTGACTGTTGCCTCATGGGAGGACACAGTAAGAACCTGGGTGCCTTCACTACATGCCACATCTTCCTGCACCTCAGTCTTGGACTTCCCAGCCTCCAGAGCTGAGCAGTAAATGTCAGGTTTTTATAAGCCACCCAAGGCGAGGCATTTTGTTAGCAGCCTACTGACTGAGACGAGCACTCTTTCCGTTGGCAGGTGGTTGGCGGGTGAGATGTCGTTTTAGCCGAGCTGGTGATGTGCCTGTAGTTCTCAGCTGTTGGTGGAAGGAGCTTGGGTGTGGGGAGTGCGTCTGATGAGGGTCCAGCCGCCTCTGCAAGGCGTGTGTCACTCTTAGAAAGGTGACGGTTATCAGCGCCCTGACCGGGGAACCTTTCCAGGAAGCTGTGTGTGGATGATGATGTCAGATTGAGGAACAGACCTCCTCTAAACCGGAAGTGGGGTGGGAGGTAGGAGAGGAGAGAAAAACAACAAAACAAGACCCAGAACCCACTCCGTCTCTCTCCCTCCCTGCCCCTGCCCCCCTCACACACATACACAACTCCTCACACAGCAGATGGGATGGGGCTTCCCCGTGTGGGCTCTGTAGCTGTGCCTACAAGGCAAGGCCTGGGTATATTTGAATCTAATCAGTTTCTTGAACATTAAAAAAAAATCTTTTAAAACAGCTAGGATAAACGTTTTGATACATTTGACTTTCTGGCTGCTGCTTTGAAATAGTGAGAGGATGTCACTCTGGGATGGTGGAGACACTTATGCAAGCCACTCTATGGCCTCACCACAAGGCAACCCATCTTGCCCACAGTTTCTGCCAGCCCACACAGATCCCCTTTCAGGGCCCCATAGGTCTTCCGGATCTGCACCTCTAGGTCTTGAATGCTCCAGTTCTGAGGCAGCCCCTCCGTCCATCCATACTGTCTGTGTTGTGGGCCTGACTGCCCAGCAGCTGTGGAAGCCGTGAGAGGAAGTGAGAATGGGTCTAAAATAGTCAGCTATGAGGTTTCCTGTTCGATAGGATGTGGTCAATAAACTTATCTTCGTGTCTGGCCCAAGCACTGGGCTCTGCTAGCAGTTAAGCATGGCAGGGGGGCCCCGGGGAGCCTCCTCTGACAGCAATTATCAGAGACCTCAGGACCACCCTGAGGAAAGCCAGTGGGGTTCAGCCCCTTGCTAAATAAGGGTGATGCTCCCTGTGGGCGGCAGCAGTAGCAACCAGTTCACAAAGCTTCAGGAGGCTGTAGCCTCGTGTGTGTGTGTGTGTGTGTGTGTGTGTGTGTGTGTGTGTGTGTGTGTGTTGATGCATGGTTTGATCCTTATTTATTTATTTACTTTGAGACAGAATCTCACACCTACTCCAGTCCAGCTGGCCTCACACTTGTGGTAATCCACCTGTTTCTGCCTTCTGAGTGCTGAGACTAAAGGCACAAGATGTCATACCCAGCTTATACTTAGTTCTTTTGTGTGGGAGGCACATGTGTGCACATGTGTGTGTTCATGTGGAGGCCAGNGGTTGATACCAGGTGCCTTAGTCAGTCCATGTCGTATTTGAGACAGGTTTCCATCCTGACCCTGGAGCTCACTGATTCCTCTAGTCTGGCTGAGCAGGGAGCCCCACAGATCCCCCTGTCTGCCTTCTCTGTGCTGGGGTGATAGGCTCGCTGTGCTATACCCGGTTGTGAGGGTGTGTNCGTTTTAAAACATGGATTCTGGGGGAATTGAACTCAGGTCCTTATGCTAGCTTGGCAAGGACTTTACTGACAGCCGCCTCCCCAGCCTTGGGAGAGGCAGCAAGCCGTCTCCAGCTTTGCCTAATCCTAATCTTACTCCCAACCACTTGCCAAATCTTGGCCTGAGTGAGCTGCTGAGAAACATTCAAGCCTGCACCCTTGATGGCTTCCATTGCAGCTAAACCTGAAAGCCGAGTCCTTAGTGTGACCTCAAGGTCATGTTCTTGTGCCTTGGACTCCAAGCCTACCACCTTTCAGTTCCTTACAGGAACCAAGTTCTTATCATGCTAGGAACCTTGTATTTTCTGTTCCCTCTGATTGAGAATGCTCCCACCCCTGCAGGTCCGTGTCCGTCCCCAGGTGTCCCCTCTGCTTTGGTCCCTTGGATATAGTTTCTTACCATGNAGTTTCTCCACTGCTGTTCGTCTGTCCACATGTGATCCCTCGGTAACGTATCCATCAGTCTTTTGGGGTTTGGGNAATAAGAAAGACACTAGGAGTGGACCCCTTGGATAGTAGGGGTGTGATGGCTTCAATGAAAAATGTCCCCCATAGTCNAGTGTATTTGAAATCTTGGTCCCTAGTTGGTGCCACTGTTTGATGAGGCTTAGGAGGTGTGGCCTTATTGGAGGAAGCGTGACACTGGGGGCAGGCTGTCAGTGTTAAAAGACTTGCATGATTTCTAGTTTGCTTTCTCTGCTTCACGTGTAAGGTTCAAGACNTGAGTCCTCAGCATCCTGCTTCCATGCCTTTGCTGTGTCGTCAGCCCCAACCTGGGGGACTGTAAGTCCAAATAAACTTTCTTCTCTAAGTCGCCTTGGCTGTGGTGTTTTATCACAGCAACAGAAATTGACTAATACAAAGGGGTGTCTGGGTTTGTTTCCTGTCTCCAGTAGCCTGTCACTTAAGCTCCGTGAGTATTTCTCCCCGGCTCTGTGTCCGGTAGAGCAGGCGTCCATAAAGCAGAACGGCTGACAGGATGAAAGGTGGACGGACCATCGGGGAGGTCTGGGTGCAGGAAGCCTTGGGCCTCTCCTTGNCTGACTGACATTGAGGCTGATCTGGTGAAGGAGGCAGAGGCCAAGGCCGAGATGGAGGCCTTCAGCTCCTCTGCAGGTTCATGCTCACAGCTCAGACCCTGGAGGGTTTTAACCTGGGTCTGCCCGATTTTACAGCCCTGTTTTTTTCCTATGCCTGGCTGTTAGCAGATTTTCCCACCTCCCTCGATTTATTTTTGACTAGCTACTGTTGGGAACTGGGATCAGGTAGGATGGCATTAGTTGGGATCATGGTCAGAGTGACCCGTTTCCTGATGGCTCCCTGTCTGGGTGCCACTTAGAGAAAGATTTCAGGAGAAAGATTTTGGGACAGTCATTTTTCATTTGGTCACTGCCAGGGATGAGAGGGCCCTATGGAAGAGCTGTTTGCAGGTGCCTCTTTANACTCATAGCCCGTGGCTTGAGATGACAAAGGAGAGACAGCCTCATCACGATGGTTAGTCATGGATAATTGATTAGTTATCATATTAACATAGTAAATGCTCTGAGAAGCCCTGCAATCAAGGAATCAACTGTGATCTGTCAAGTATTTCTCCGACATACACAACCACAGAACTTTAATCGGACTGAGAGAGACGTGGAAGCTCTGGCGTTTTCATTTGTAAGACGGGCATCACATTAGTCCCCTTTGCAGCGTTAGCGTGAGGGCTAAGTTTGACGGGGTAATGCAGGTGATAGTTTGTGGAGCNGTCCAGACATGTTGTGGGTTGTCATGGCTACACACCTGTGTGATTACTAGCCCTNTGTTGGGGGTGGGGATCAGGTGGTAAACAGTCACACAGTTGCACACATTTGGTAACAATGCACTCCAGAGGACAGAGTCAGGCTGAGTCGGGAGTGAGGAAATATACNGACTGCTGGGCGGTGGTCACGGAAGGCTCTGTGCTGAGGGGGCTGTTGGAGCTGAAATGTGGTGACTGAGTGGGGTTTGGGGAAAGCATGGGAAAGGGACAAAAGCTGCTTTCTTTGGGCATTGCAGATGCCAGCACTTCACAGTTGTGGGTACTTCCTAAGGTATTTAATTAATAATTAATTAATTAATAAGGTATTTAATTTAATAATTATCTTTTACAATTAGAAGGCAAAGGCAGTCTTGAGTAGGTTGGGGAGTCCAGAAATACATCGGTATTTTTTTTTAAGCCTCAGGACAGAGGCCCCCAACCTTCCCTGGGTATGAGTGTCTTCCCCACAGACAGCGGGAGGTAGACAGCGGCTTGGAAACAGGGTCTGGTGGTCTGCTGCAGGGGTCACTGATCACCGGTCTCATTTTGAGAAATGCATCAGTGAAAGGCCGAGTGCACCCGAGGGTCTGACAGCTNTTCCTCCTCCACCAGCACGTGACTGCCCTGGAGGTAGGCATAGCTGGGGCCTCTGTGGACATTTGTATCTGGGTTTGGAGTGTTACAGTCCAGTTGTGTGGGAGCTGGGATGGGTCCACTCTTTACCCACAGCCCCAATCTTGGGGGTGTACTTGCTGAAGTGACGTGCCAGCACTTGCTGAACTGGGGTACCTGCAGTGCACTGGTACATTGAGACTTCTCTGNAGACACAGCTTCCCTCAGACTCCTCATCTTCACGGTCTGGCTCTTGTCTGAGCAGAGCATCTTCCATGTTGGGCAACCACAGTGCATTTATGAAAAACGTGATGAGTGTCAGTGTATAGACCAGGATCGGACTTCTGCAGCCCCCCTTCCTCTTCTGGGGTGCACCTGGCCGAAACACATCCATCATCACAGCGCATCATTCCTCTCCGTGTCTGTCTCTGTTGGTCGCTGTCTCTCTCCCTTCTTCCAGAGGCCTCCTCTGCTCAGCCCCAGGGCTTCTCACACTGGCTTTTGCTCCTTTGGGTTCCTTCCAGCCCACGAGGCTGCTAGTCATGCCTGCTTAACCTTTAAGATTCTCTCTTTAGGGAAACTCTGATCATTAGTCTGGATTCTAGAACAGATGTGTGCCAGGCTTAGGCAGTCTTCCCACCTAACTTTACATCCAGGGGGGAAAAGGTTTCAAAGTCAATGTGATGTTTATTTTTAAGCAAGGGAGAAAAGAATCTTCAATGAAGGGGACCACTCTGTACCTCGTGGCTGTNTAAACGGGAATCTGGGGGGTGGACACGGGTGCTCCCAACTTTTGGAAATGATGAGTAACTTTAGCTTTTTTGGGGGGTCCTGGATTTCTGCCTGTTGGTGACACCACATGGTAGACTGGGGGCTCATGAACTTAATCTGAGACTTCATAGCCCAGGCCTGCAGGAGGGACTTGGAAGGTNCTGGGCTGTTCCTGATGTATTTGGCCGGTGAGCCTGCATGGAGGGTGTGTCCCTGGAACTTTGCAGTCATGCTTCACCATGGTGAGCTTTTAATGACCACACATGAAAGGCCTTATTGCCAGGCTGCTCTCTGGGACAAATCGAGCTGTGGAGTCGTGGAATCTCAGAGCTGCAAAGAGCTGTGAGCAGGCTAATGGTGATCGGATATACTTCCCTGGAGGAGGGAGGACTCGGTGTAGGGCTCTTACTCCCTGCCAGCAGCCTGAAGTGATTTCTGTGGAGGACTGTGCTGAAGTCACAGGATGGGGTTGACACCACCTGGTTTCCTTCTACCTATAAGCAGCAGCAGCTTGGCGGTCTGCTGGAGTAGATTTGTGTGACAAGCTACACTAGGTGACTAGGGATGCTGGATACAAGACAAAACATGGTTCTTGGGGGGACATTTGGAAGTCCCATCTTGGATTTTGGTAACTTCTTTGGTTGAAGTACCAGGGCTAGAATCCAGGGTCTTGTGCCTGCTAGGTAAGTGTTTGACCACTGAGTCATGTCCTCAGCCGTTATTATTGTTGTTGTTATTATTATTATTATTATTATTATTATTATTTTGAGATAGGTTCTTGAAAAGTTGTCCAGGGCTGCTCTTGACTTGAACTCCCTATGTAGCTCAGGCTGGCCTTGAATTTGCAATTCACTACTTCAGCTAGGATCTTCCCCATAGCTAGGATGGCAGACCTGCGCCACCATGCCCAGCAATACTTTGTTGATGCCAGAGTCTGTGTAAATGAAGAGTAGGACCCTGCATGGTTAGTTTCTGTCTGCTTAGGAAGGGTCTTCTCTTTACTACACCACTCAGATTCTTCCTTTTAAATTTTTAATATTTTATTATTTTATTTGTGCCTGTGCATGTGTGCCTGCCTGCATGTATGTGTCTGTCTCTGTCTCTGTCTCTGTCTCTGTCTCTCTCTCTCTGTGTTGTATAGTGTATGCACACTAGTATTCTTGTCAGGCTTGAATGTATGTGTGTGTGTGTGTGTGTGTGTGTGTGTGTGTGTGTTCAGGTGATAACTTGCAGGAGCTGGTTCTCTCCTTCTGCTGTGGGTCCCCCAGGGATTGAACTCAGATTGTCAGACTTGGTAGGAAGCCCTTGTACCTGCTGAGCCATCTCATTGGTCCTGTTTTATGTTCATTCTGCTTCAGTTTTTTATCGCTATTTTAGTGTGTACTCCAACATACTAGGAAACAAGTTGGTTTTCTGTTTTTCTTTTCTTTTTCCTTTTGGTGGCTTTTTGAGACAGGGTCTCACACTGTAGCCCAGGCTGACCTGAAATTCAGTATGTAGCTTAGGCCCCAGTCTCTCAAGTGCTAGAACTACAGATGACAGAAGCCTACACTCAGCTAAAACAAGTTTACTGTCAAACAGCCCATCTTGTTCTGTTGGCATCCCCTTAACCATTTGTTTGTAGCATCTCTTGACCCCATGGAGGCCATGTTGAATGACTGTTCTGTACCATGCCAGCTTAGGTAAGGGACGCTGTGAGGCATGCATGACAACAAGGTGACCTCTCTGAGTGCGGGGACACAGGCTGACCGTGCCAGTGACTGAGAAGGAGGATCCCCGTCAAANCCATCCTGGGCTCCCAAGTGACACTAGCCCTCAAAGAACGAAGCCAGTAGGCTGTTTTAAAGGTGTATTTCCAGGTGTGAATTCCAGTCCTTGGGCAAAATAAACTGCACACAGTGTGGGCTCACCAGTACTTTCTCTGACTCCAACACCTGATTACAGATCAAAGCACGCCGGTGGTAATTTCCTTTCTTGAAAAATTAAAGAGCGGTGGTGACTCACGTCTTTAATCCCAGCAGAGGCAGGAGGATCTTTGTGTGAGGCCAGCCAGCCTACAGAGTGTTCCAGGACTGGCAGGGCTATGCAGAGAAACCCTGTCTCAAAAGATAAAACGACAGCAACAACAACAAAACCCAACCCAAAACAAAACAGCAAAACAAACAAACAAGAAAGAAAGAAAGTTCAAGGGAAAACGAAGTTGTGCAGCACCAAGGGCCGTGGAGAGGAGGCTGCATTTTTATTCCGGGTTGAGACTTGAACTTAAGAAGGAGAAAGTGAGCCACTCTCGCCCTTTGATGAAGATAGATTTCTCTTGAGAACTGNCATTTATAAAAGTCAGTGTGGCATTGTTAGGGNGCCTGATGGGTTTGGAGAGACAGTATATAGATCAGCATGTACTCTTGAACCATTTCCAAAACTCCAGAGTGAGACTGAGAAGCAATAAAAAGTTGACTGTCATTCAAAGAGAACAACANGCCTTGCTCTTTGGACACACTTGTCATTTTGTTGCCATTTCATTGGTTTTTCCAACTTCTCCCGCCCCTGTGTTCATCCAGCTCCTGGTTTGGGCTGGAAGGTCTCCGATGTGGTTCTTTTTTTTNTTTTTTCTTTCTGTTTTAGCCTGGAGCCCTGGGGAATTAATGCAGTTAATCATTTACCCAATTATTTAGCAACTAGTTCTGCGGCCTTGGAGCATCCAGACAAGGAGGAAGATCTCCTCAGCATGCTCTCACTTGTTGGATGAACACCCTGCTGGGTCTCCCCCACACACTTTTCTTTGACCAGGTTGGAGAGCCTCGGGCCTGATACACCGTCCCCAACCCATTTGATCTCATTTTTTGTGACCTGGTGTGGTGATTTGAAAGAAAATGGCTCCCAAAGGGAGTGACACTATTAGGAGGTGTGGCTTTGTTGGAGTAGGTGTGGCCTTGTGGGAGGAAGTGTGTCACTGTGGAGGTGGGCTTTGAGTTCTCATACATGCTCAAGATACTGCCCATATCTCAGACCACTTCCTGTTGCCTGNAAGATGTAGGACTCTCAGCTCCTTCTCCAGCACCATGTCTGCCTGCACACCGCCGCCGNGTCTCACCGTGATGATAATGGACTGAATCTCTGAACTGTAAGCCAGCCCAATTAAATGTTTCCCTTTCTAAGAGTTGCTGTGGTCATAGGGTCTCTTCACAGCAGTGGAAACCCTAAGACACCTGGGATAGCAGTGCTCTATTGCTTGGCTGTATCCTCAGCCTGTGAGACTTTTAAGAAACAAAAGATTTAATTGAGTCTCCTCCTTCAGATTCTTTACAAGGATGTCCAGCCTATGGCCCATTGGCCACATATGGCCCAGGACAGCTGTGAATGACATAGATTTCTTCTTGTGTGTAATNAGATTGTGGGGTTCTCAAGTGTGAACTTTGCAGATGACATCATTGTTTTTGCAACCCTCCTGGTGAGAGCTGGACATCCCTGCTTAGTGTTTCTCTTGCACTTAGGAGGAAGGCCACCGAGCTCATCTTGGTCACAGTCCCTACCACTTGCAGCCCAGTTTGCTGATAAACTCATAGCATCTGCAGTGTGTCTATCTCTAGAACTGCCTCAGGACCTTTGCACCTGCTCCTCCCTGTACCTGGAAAGCATTTCTTCCCACGGGCTCCTGATAGTTCATTAGACACAACTCATTCATGTTTCTTCCTCTGATTATCTAGTCACCCTATGATTTTGTTCTCAAGGCTGATCATGCTGAGAATTCCCCCGACCCTGCCAGCTGTTTCCTTGTGACTATGCACTTGTGTGAGACTGTGCTTCTCTTTTAACCAGAGTGGGAGNTGGCAGAAGCCAGAGCCTGGTTTTCAGCATTTGGCTCTGCTCCTCCCTCTCATTGTTTCTGGAACTTAGCCCATTGCCTGCTCGAGAGTCAGATCCCCCTGCCTCTGCCTCCTGAGTGCTGTGTTTAAAAGCATGCATCACCATGCTCACCCCTCTTTTTTGAGACAAGTTCTCTGTATAGTCTAGGCTAGCCTTGAACTTAGGAACCTCCTGCCTCAGCNTCCTGAGTTCTGGAGTTTGTAGGAGTGTGTCACCATGCTGGGATGCTGGAATTCCCTTTTAAAATCATGCTTTGACTTCCGATCTGTGCTCTGGAGCCAGGGATAACCGAGACTCCGCAGAGCCAGCTGAGCTGACTGAGGCGAGATCCTGANTGTAACAGGACGATTCTGGCCTGAAATCATACATACATTTATTTACCTGTAGCTGTGTTTCTTGCTCTTAGCCATGTCAGATATTCTTATTCCCCATTCCTCCAAAAAGAGATAAGAAAGTGAAACAGAATCAAGCAAAAGGCTGGGTTTGTGAGCATCAGGAAGCACTCAGCCTGTCAC
>LZPO01034884.1:383068-403332 GCA_001675575.1 Neotoma lepida | reverse complement strand
AGCAGCCTACCATGCTAGACTAGGCCTTTTTGCTGTGTCTCAGCTAGGGGGCAGAGGTTGAGGCATGAGTGCCTTGCAGGTGTGGGCTGAGATTGGTACCTATGAACTCTAGCTTCAAGCCTTGTATTTCTGTGTCAGTACATTTGGGAGATGGAGCCCTGGTGACCTAAACACCTCCTGGGAAGCCACTCCTACCAACACTGTTGTGTGTGGGATGAAGCTTCCAGGACATGATGCTTCTTTTAGGGTGACACACTGAGCTCCCAATAAATCTTGTCTGAAGCTTTGTGTAAGTTGGGGTGCCTCTCCCTACGGCATCACATGTACAGCAGAGGCTCACAGTCCTGTGTTGCCCATGGTCACTAGAATTCTGACGCCAGCCTGGGTGGCAGAATATGACTGNTTTCCCCAAGTATCTGGGGGTCACCTCTGAAGAGAGGCCGTGGAGAAGAGGGGCGGAAGGTCCTTCACAGGNCCGAGCATGGCACTTAGTAGCTTGCTGACTGGCTCCCTTTGGCCAGCCACTTCCCTGAAGCCATCATGTTCCTTGTCACTGTTTCTTTTCTTGGAAAGGCTCAGGGATGACATCTCAGAATGACAGGCAGGGCCTCCANTTCTGAGGATGTGACAGAGAGTTGGAGGCAGTTTCCCCTGGGGAAGGTTTTTTTTTTTGTTACAGGGCGCTGAAATAGAATCCATTGTAAGTCAGAATCTCCTTTTAAAGGCAGCTCCCCAACCTCCCTCCCCATCCCCATCCTCTTCTAGAAACTGGTACCCGAGGAAAGCCCTGCTGCTCCCCACAATTGTCTCTTGTGAGACCTCACTACTTCCCAACAATGACTGAGGAGGCGAAGGGCTGCCAATCCATTTAGAGGGCTCTAAGGTTCATTTAAAAAAAAAAAGATATGTACAATTTTGGGTAGATTTTAAAATTCTGATCTGGGAATGGTGGCTCATGTCCATGTAATTCTGGCACATGGGAGGTGAAGGCAGAAAGATCATAGCTCAGGGTCATCCTTAGCTAAGTAGAGAGTTTNTGGCTAGCCTGGGCNACATGAAGCCTGTTTCACACCCCCATTCCAGTTGAAATTCTTGTAAGGAAGACAAACAACCTAAAGGTTACTGTTTTAAATATTTGAGCATAAGGTGTGGTAGGGTTAATGGGAGTCACACAGACAGACCTGAGAGGTGTGGTAGGGTTAATGGGAGTCACACGGACAGACCTGAGGGACTTTCTTTTCTACAAAGTGGAGACTGTTAGCCACGTGCTAATAATTATCATCCTGTCCCCTCCTTGGAGTCTCTGGCTCTGAAATCTTCTTCCTATTCCTGCAGGTTTGCTTGCATGAGACACTGTCACCTGTGGAATCATGCACTTGTTCTCTTCTGGTGTCTGTCTTATTTTGCTTAACCTAGTGTCCTCTTAGTGTTCATTCGTATTGTATCTCTCTCTCTCTCTCTCTCTCTCTCTCTCTCCCTCTCCCTCTTCCTTTCTGAGACAAGATCTCACTATGCTACCCTGGCTGGCCTGGAACTTTCTTTGTAGACCAGGCTGGCCTCAAACTCACAGAGATCCATGTGCCTGAGTGCTGGCATTAAAGGCGTATGCCACCACACCTGGCCAGGATTCCCTTTTGAAGTCCTGTGTGTCTATACCACCTTTGATTTGCCCATCAGTTGTGTGTTGTGGAATATTATTTTAAGATGTGTTACATTCGTTTGTGCCGTGGAATATTTGTTTAATGATGCGAAGATGTGCTGTATTCTTTTATGTTGCATTTGTTTAGCTCCGTGAAGCTGTGTCATTCTGCCTGTCTAAAACACCTGATTGGTCTAATAAGGAGCTGAATGGCCAATAGTGCGACAGGAGAAAGGATAGGCGGGGCTGGCAGGCAGAAGAATAAATAGAAGGAAAAAAAGAGATTGAGGAGAAGAGGAAGACTCCAGGGGCCAGCCACCCAGCTACACAGCAAGCCAATGAGTAAGGAGTAAAGAAAGGTATATAGAATAGAGAAAGATAAAAGCCCAGAGGCAAAAGATAGATGGGATAATTTAAGAAAAGCTGACTAGCAANAAGCCACGCTAAGCCCTGTCATTTATAAGTAATAATAAGTCTCCGTGTGTATTTATTTGGGAGCTGGGTGGCAGGCCCCCAAAGAGTAAAGAGTAAAAAAACAATCAACAACAGTTGTGGGCACTTGGGTTGNTTCTACAGCTTAGCTATCATGTTGCTGTGAACATGNTTGTGCACGGATCTCTCTTCTTTTGAGACGGGGTCTCCTGTAGCCTAGGCTGTCCTGAGACTTGTTCTGTAGCTGAAGACGACTTTGTATTTCTAATCCTCCTGCCTTTGTCCCTCAAGTGCTGCAATTGCTGGGGATGAAACCCAGGACCGCTTGTATGCTGGGCAAGCATGCAAGCAATTGACCTACCCATGCCTGTCTCTTTGAAATCCTGCCTCAGTTTTCTTAGCTATGTACCAAGAACTAATGTTGCCAGATTGCTGTGACAGTTCTATTTTTAATTTCCTGAGGCCCCACCGTGCTGTGTTCTGTAATGACTGTACCATTTTACATTCCTACCACNGATTATTTTCTCATTTCTTTTTGATCATACCCCAGTGGGTGCGAGAGGATATCCATGGCTAAACAATACAGTTTTATTAGTTTATGCTTCATGTTGTAATCAAGATATAAATTAGAGTCAGTGAAACTAATAGCCACTGTTTATTGAGTGCTTAGGGAGGATTCTCAGCCCTTTGCATGACTTGGGTCATTCTCAGCACAGCTCCACGAGGGAGATTCCATTTGTACCCTAGTGTTCAGCTGGGAAAGGCTGTGCTTAGAGACGGTAAGTGACTTACCCTGGGTCGTTTGTAGTCTGCATTTGAACCCCTGGACTTCTGGGAAGTTCTCTGTCCCCTCCCCTTAGCTATTCACTGTCTACAGTTCATACCTTGAGCTTATCTCTATCAGGAGAGGTGTCATAGGTAGGTGAGGACCCTTCCTGAGTGGCCTTAGTGAGCTGGGGAGGTGTCAGTTCCTGCTCAGTCATCACAGAGGCCTCACATAGTGGCCTGGAGATAGGCCCCCTGTAAAGTGGTCCAGGCTCCTTGGACCTTGACCTATAAAGGAAGCTGCACTTTTTTTTTTTTTTGAATCCCGCTAACTGCTGAGGATGTGACGGAAATGTGAGGAGAGAGACATAATTTTGAACTTAAAAACATTGTTTTTGAGTTAAAATCTCAACATACCCTAGGCTGGCTTTGGACTCACTATGTAGCTGTGGGTGACTTTGAACCAAGATCCGCCTCTTTCTACTTCCAGTGTCATCATGCCTGTTTTTAATTTTGGACATTTTTCTCAACAGTTGTTCAACTGAAAATTTGGTTTTTACTGTGTGTGTGTGTGTGTGTGTGTGTGTGTGTGTGTGCAGGGAAAGTGTTGAATTAATGCTGTTACATTAGAGGGGTCTTTTTAGTGCTCCAGATTTTCTGAAGAGACACACTGTAACTCGTATCAAAAGTTAATGTGAAATAATAGTGTTTTTGTTGATCTTTATCATAGGACATTCTGGTTTTTGCAGAGGTCTAATTGCAGTTCAGTTTCCCTCTTAGGCTCTACAGAAACCGTGGTCGGCTGCAATTCCTCGTGCTGCTTCTGATGTTTGTGTGGGGTTACCGTATTAACAAATGCTTCAGGTTCCAGGATTTCACGTCAGGGGAGCAATCCCACCCTCACATCTGCTAACGATATCAGTAGACAGCAGCACAGGGCTGTTCCATCTGACAGGACTGAGTCTACAAGGTACTCCCCACCTCAGATAGGTTCTGTCAACGTATTTCTTATTTTCCTTCTATAAAACAACGTCTCTGTTAAGAACCACACTCATAGACTAATCCTCAAAGCATATGTGCATTTCTTTTTAAGCAAGACAAGGAAAACGCTCTCTGTTGCTTCCTAGTACAGCATCACAGTGCTCGTGGGATGTTTTATGGTGCATTCTGGTGATGGTGAATGGGGGAGTTGGCGAGAATCTTTCCATCTTGAAAGAGCCTTCCAGGGCTCATGGGGACAGGGTTGGGTGCCTGCTGGGTTCTGACTTGCCTCTGTGTTTCTGGTTGCGTGTAAATTAATCTCCGTGTAACAGGGACACATGGCACCCTTACTGATGGCATGGGGATGAGAATACTTCCTTCACAGGGCCTCATGGATGCCTAACAACTGCTAGTCACTTCAGAAACCGTCACTCAAAGGACAGACTGTCATGAGCACATTTTTGCTTTTACATTTATTATTAGTGTGTGTGTGGGCACACATGTGCCACAGCACACATGTGGAGGTCAAAGGTCAACTTTTCTGGAGTTGCTTCTCCCACCATATGGGTCTGGGGATCAAACTCAGGATGGTGAGCTTGGGATCGCCTGCTGAGCCATCTTGCTGGCATTTAAAGGCAAAAACAGTGTGTGCGAGCATGTGCGTGCATGTGTGTGTGTGTGTGTGTGTGTGTGTGTGTGTGTGATGGTGGTGGTTAATGGTTGTTAGCTTCATGGACATTTAGGTGTCTGTGACGGTGTTTCCAGAAAGGTGTATTTGAGGAAGGTCTACGTGAGTGTGGGTAGTACCATGGCATGGGCTGGGGGCTCAGAATGAATACAAAGGAGAAAGTGAACTGAGGGTTGGCGCTCATGGCTCCCTGCTTCCTGACTGCAGATGCAGTGAGACCAGTTGTCCTCTCTTCCTGTCATGCCTTCTGTGACATGAGGAGCTGTTCCCTCAGACTGTGAGCCAAAGTGATCCCTTCTTCATTCCAAACGCTGCCAGATGTTTTTCCATAGCAGACCCCTCCCAAATTAACAAGTATATGTGGAGCAGACAGGAGGTCACGTGATCAAATGTGGTACGTCAGCTGCCCCCTTACAAACCACTTGCAGATATACACATGTGGGCACCTGCCTGACCCCACTCTGCCCCACGCAGGCTGCCAGGGAACATCTTCCAGACATCGCCTGTCCCTCTGTCCTGCTGTCTACAGCGGCTCTTTGGCTCCACCTTCCATCTTTGTGACAATTATTATTTCTGGTGCTTCTCCTTCATGATCTGTGACATGAAACTCTCGGCTCGGAGATGTGGCTCAGTGGTAGGATGCTTGCCTGGCACACACAAGGCTCTGGCTTGAACAACCCCTCCCTCACCATGTGCATAAGCCTCTCCACTTGGTGAAGCATATGTGTTTATTCTATTTTGAAAGTGTCATTGCCAACCATTATTGAAACAGGCGGGAAGGATGGGAGGTGAGTAGCTCGTAAGCCGCCAGGGTGGCCTTCTCTTCACTGCCTTCACCAGCACAAAGCCAGAAGAACAAAGGCGTGTATGTGGAAACACTAGCGCCTCACGACTGGAATCATCTCCACTGGAGGTCACGTGAAGGCCGGGTCTTCAAAGATGCTTTTGTTGGAAGTGCCCCTGACGGCTCTTCACACTGCGTTTCTACAGATTTCACGTCTGGGTGATCTGACTTGTAAGGAAGGCAGCCTGGCTGTTTGTGCTGGTCTCAACGATCACTGAGAGCCCACTCGAGCAGATGTGGGGAGGGAGTTCTGAGAGCTTGGGCACTTGAGCTAGCAGCTGCTGCTGCTGAGGTTGCCGTTAGGGGTTCCATCCTCCCTTTTATATTCTTTTCAAATAGTGGTAAGAGACAGGCGGCTTTATTTTGAATTTCTTATGATTCTCCCTCCCTCTCTCCCTCCCTCCCTCTCTGTCTCTCTCTCTCCCCCTCCCCAGCTGTATGTGTATATGTGTGTACCTCACCTGTATGTAAGGTGGGCACATGCATTTGTGGAGACCAGAGGTTGATGTCCGGTACTGTCTGCTATTGCTTTCAACCTTTTTTTTTTTAAGACAGTCTTTCACTGAACCCAGAACTCACCAGTTGGCTAGACTGACTGGCCAGCAAGCTCCAGGGATGCTCCCTTCCTCCAAGCATTGGGGTTAGAGGCATGTGCCACCATGCTCAGCTTTCCCGTCAGTGCTAGGGATACCAACTTGGTTTTTCATGCTTGTATAGTAGGCACATCATAGATGGCGCCGTGTCCTCGGCTCCCGTTCCTTGATTGCGCTGGTCCTGTCTCACCGAGGCCATTGCTGTCCCAGCCTCCAGTGCTCACTGCTGTCAGTCTTCTCTTTCCCCCAGATCTGGTTAAATTTAGGTCCCATGTGGGATATAATTCCTTCATGGATAGGGCAGTAGATCTTGTTTTTCTGTTCTTATAGTTTGCAGAGGTGAGTGAGGACGGGGCAAGCTCTCCTTGGTTTTAGAGGAAATGAAGGTGCTGGGTTTCCATCCTTTATTAATAAGCTTCTCAGGAAGCAGGCTGTGATGTCAGCAGAAGCAGAGGGTGGGGTGCATGGGCTCTGGGCAGAGTCAGGCAGGATGACCACTGGACCCAAGAGCTGGGGTAGACCTGTCAGTTGCCTCCTCCTGGTCTCAATCAGCCTGGTCCCTGGCAGCTATTGAGTATCAGAACACTCACTATGAGATTCTGGGCCAGGCTGCGTTCTTTAACCTTGACTTCAGTGGGAAGACAGGAGGAGACCTGGAAAAGAGAAGATGCACCCTGGTGATTGTCTACAGAGCCATTCTGGTGGGTCACAAGAGCTTTATGAGTGTGAAGAAGTCACAATTCTCTAAGTCACGTGGATGCTTATGTCACATGGCAGGAAGCTCAGAGCTGGAGGAGTTCTGGAAAGAAATAGAAAGAAGGTCGGAAGGGAAATAGTCAAACCCAGGGCCGAGGGCTGGATGGTGGCTCAGCTGGTAAAGGAGGACCAGAGTCTGACAACTAAAATGTATATGAAAGAGCCAGGCATGGACTCATGCACTTGTAATTTCAGTGCTGGAGAGCAATTCACAGAGCAGACTCTGTGACTGGTTGGCCAGCCAGCATAGCCTACTCAGCAAGCTCCAGGTCAGTGAATGGTCACACTTCGAAAAGGAGGGAGACACTTAAGGAAAGACATCTAAGGTTGAGTTTGGTATGTGTGTGAATGTACACACACACACACACACACACACACACACACACGAGAGAGAGAGAGAGAGAGAGAGAGAGAGAGAGAGAGAGAGAGAGGGCTGAGCTGCCTCTGTCATCCATCTGGGCCCTCAGTGCTGCCTTCTCTTACTTACCCCTCCCCCAGCATCCTCCTTGGGCTCCTCTGATCTGAGGGGACGTTTTCTGAGCCCCCTACACCTGTGACAGCCAGCCCAGGGTTCAGTGGGGAAGAAAACATGGTCCTGTGGTTCTGAACAAAAGGNCTAGCCTTGACCTATTTGTCTGTGTGCTTCTGACCCTGCACCCTGGTGACCCTTAGACTCTCTCCTAGATTCTGACCCCATGCCCCAGTGACCCTTAGACTGGCCTTGCTTCTGACCCCATGCCCCAGTGACCCTTAGACTCTTTCCTTGCTTCTGACTCCACATCCTGGTGACCCTTAGGCTCTCTCCTTGCTTCTGACCCCACATCCTGGTGACCCTTAGGCTCTCTCCTTGCTTCTGATCCCATACCCTAGTGACACTTCCTTGTTGCTCTCTTCTGAGATACACTCAGTGGCCTCCCAGGTAGTTTGTTTTTTCCCTTTGATTTATTAGCTCAGAGGCTCAGTTGTGTGTGGAGAAGCCTTTTCTGTCTCCACAGAACACTGTTAGCCCTTTCCTGTTTTATTATTTCACATGAGCACCAGAAGGTAAGAGCTCACTTTATTTCCAGAACGTTTGGATTGTCTTTCTTTGGAGGGAGGCAGCTGCTAAGGGTTTGTTGGCCTCACATTTTTCACCTTGAAAAGTGAGTGCTCACATTGACTACCTCAGACATAGTGGCATGCAGCACAGACCATTTCAAATGCCTATTTTTAAGTCACATGAACGATAAAGTTTGGGAGGGCAAAATAGCCAAGGATGCTAGAAATAAAAGAGAATGTAGAAAGACAATGAACTTGTGATTTCCATATTTGCCACCTGTGCTGGCTGGTTTTATGTCAATTTGACACAAACTAGAGTCATCAGAGAGGAGGGAGCCTCAGTTAAGAAATTGCCTCTGTAAGATGGGGTGGTAGGCAAGCCTACGGGGCATTTTCTTAATTAGCAATTGATGGGGAAGGGCCCAGCCCATTGTGGTTGGGGCCACCCCTGAGCTGGTGGTCCTGGGCTCTACAAGAAAGCAGGCTGAGCAAGGCAGTGAGCAACATCCTCCATGACCTCTGCCTCCAGGTTCCCATCCTGTTTGAGATCCTATCTTGACTTCCTTTGATGATGAACAATGATATGAAGTGTAAGCCGTATAATCCATGGTGTTTTATCCCAGCTATAGTGACTCCAATAGGATACCACCCCAAGGTTCATCTTAGCTTGATGTTTCCTTGGGAAATAAGTAGAAAGAATGACAGCTAAGAAAGGTGTTGGCATGCCGGGGGGGGGGCGGTTAGGAACCACGAGCTAGGGTAATTATGACACTGGGGCCATTGGGGTCACGTGTGCCCTCTCTTGTCCTAGCCTAGTTGAGAAAAGGGAGTACCAGGCTCTTGCAATGAAGAGCTCAGAGGAATGGCAAAGCCCTTTGTCCTTGGGTTGATGTGGGGCTCATCAGTACGTGTAGCCCCCCTGATGCTCTGAAGGAACTGAAGAGGAAGTGACATCTTAGGGACTACACTGGTGGAAGTTCCTAGTGCTCTGTTTCGTGGGAGCGCGGGGGTGGGGTGGGGGCTTCAGGAGAGTCCCCTGGGAGGAACTGGACAAAACTTTCATTCCCTCTCTGTGGTGGTTTGAAAGAAAATGGCCCCCAAAGAGAGTGGGGGCTGATTAGGAGGCGTGGCCTTGTTGGAGTAGGTGTGGTCTTGTTGGAGGAACTGTGTCACTGTGGGGGTGGGCTTTGAGGTCTCATATATGCTCAAGTCACACCCAGTGTCTCGGTCTACTTCCTGTTGCCTGCATACCAACAATCGGTAGCTACCTCTCCAGCACCATGTCTGCCTGCATCCTGCCATGTCCCACCATGATGGTAATGGACTGAACCTCTGAACTGTAAGGGAGCCACCACAATTAAATGTTTTCTTTGTAAGAGTTGCGGTGGTCATGGTGTCTCTTTACAGCAATAGAAACCCTAACTAAGACACCCCCTTAAGGACACAAGGTGCCTCAGTCAGTGAGGACCAGAGAAGGCCTCCAAGTCTTTCAGTCTTCTATAGAGAGACACGAGAATGGAAAATCTCCTCAGACTAGACTGGAAGAGTAGAAAGATGGGCAAGAACGCATGTTCCCACATGTCTGCAGCTGGGCAGGGAGCCCAGCTGTCCCTCACTTCTGGCTAGAAAGCCCAGCTGCCCCAGGGGTGGGTGGGAGAAGCAGGTTCTAGAGTATGTTCAGGTGGACACACAATAGGGCCCTGAAGCATCCTGAAGGCAGATGCCTGGAACCTGCCAGTACTCTTGTTGAGGTACCAGGAAGAGGAGTCTGGTTCCCAAGTGTCCCTCCACCCATCCCCCCACCCACGTGTAACCTGTGACTGTGAGACAGATCCTATCTTCAGGTCCTGTTACTTCCACCTCCTGAAGGTTTGACCTTGGGCTTGTCACCGAAACAGACATTCAGTTGACTATGCATGGGTTCAGGTTGTCACAGGAGTGCACTGACATTGCGCCTTCATGACTCAGTCAAAGAATGCAGGTGGAGTGACAGCCAAGAGCCTGCTCCTGCCGTCAGGCCCCAGAGGATGAACTCTGCAAACCTCCTGTTCCTTCAGATTCCTGCCTAGTGGCCAGATGCCAGATGGAGGAGCCCTGCCTTGAAGGAGTACAAGAGGCCAGCAGGAAGGTGGCTGGTGACAGGTCCCCTTCCCCCCCCACCCCGAAATGCTGTGTCAGGCCCTAGGGACTTTGGCAGCAGTCCGGGTTGATGTCAGAGAAAGTTCTGCTGTGGGTAGACACTCCCTTCTCTTTCCCTGACTTTGTGGCTAGACCTGGGTTCCTAGTGACAATCAGTGACCTCAGGTGCCCCTCCCTCATCCCTCCTTAGCTCTTGGTTTTCATAACAGCTGGCCAGATGTCTTCAACCTGCTGGGTTAGGGTGGTGTTGAAGAAACTCCCCCAAACAGTAAAACCTTGGTCAAGACCCCAAGCCAGTCATCCCCCGAGACTGAAAGTAACGTAATTAGATGGAGATAATTGGATTTGTGAGTGATAATTTGTCAGCCCTTCCCCCAATTAGTCTTTTAACGTTTTCACCCCGCCCCCTGCATGTGTGAAACAGCAAACATGGGAGCTAACTGGGAGGTTGAGAAGCAGTGCCTGCTGGGAGACAGCCCTGGTTGCTGGACTGGGTGGCTAACACAAGTTGGAGACATTCTTTGTGCAGTTCAGCCTATCAGGTGCGAATGGGTTGGAGAAGATGAGGGTGGAGAGTCAGGACAAACATGCTCACCAAAGAAACAGAAGAGTGGGAGCGGCTGTATCCCCAGTTAGGACACAGATGTCAGACAAGGGGTGTAGCACAGAGTGCTTGCTCAGCGTGCGTGGAGCCCCAGGTTTGAACACCAGCATCACACAAACCCAGCAGAGTGGTACATGTCCATCATCCCAGAACTTGGGAGGTGGAGGAGGAAGGATGGGGAGTCCAAGGTCCTCAGCTGNAGGGAGAATTGGAAGCGAGGCTAGGCTGCATGAGACCCTGTCTCATTAAAAAAAAAAAATACGCCCTACTCCCCAGACCCAAGGGAAAGTTCCCAGGCGAGTTCTGGTTAAATCTATTCTGAATCATGAGATTAAATGTGTTAGTCACCAGAAAGAAGGTGACTGTTGGTGAATGGGACAGATGTGCCCATAGACATTCTCAGGGTGACAAGTGACACTGATTGCATGGCTTGTGTTCAAACCACAGATTAGCCACTTCTCACTGGTGAGATCTCTGGCAAGCTGTTAACTTTCTTAGCCCTGCATTGCCCACCTGCAAATTGGCTTGACAATTAAAACCCACCCTCAGAAGGACGTGTTTAGGAGCAAACACTACCCCATGACGGTGCCTGGAGCCTCCCTAGATTAGAGTCTAAAGTCCCCGTTTAAAGACTTGCCTTGGCCTTGTGTCCCCAAAGGCTGTCCAGCCTGGGGCTCTCCTCCATGGCGCTAGTTTATGATGGTGTTGCCCTGATTCGTTCTGTGGATTCTGGCTACCACAATCTTAGCCTGGGACACGGGACCCATCCCCTTTTTCTCTGGCTAGAGTTTGCTTTAAGAACTGACCAGAAAACCACAGGACCTGTGGACAAGTGAATAAAGACTTCCTTGGAGAAAAATAACATTTTATGAGGATGGGGGGGAAATCATTGGGCAGATTCTTGAATTAAAAACTGTAACATGCTTTCGGGGCTCGGCCTTGTGCTTTTGAACTCAGGAAGCTCGTATAATAATGTTGGACGTAGCCAGTAAATGTTAGCTTTTCTTCCTGGCTGTGGAGACCATCTGTTGAGTCAGCTGCGGTCAAGATGGTGATTTCAGAGCTCTGGCCATCTCTCCTGGGGGCATGTCCATCCCCACCCAGGCAGCATCTGTGTAATTAGCATCCTGCTACAGGACAGTTGGTACCCAGGTAGGACTGGCTCCCCCAGGATGCTTTTAGTATGGTGCGTGTTTTTGCATCTGAGAATCGGTTCCATTTCTTACCGACATCTCTATTTGAGGCTGCAGCCTCTGTCTCACTGGCATCACCTTTGCTGCCTTGTTAATGTAATTAGCACCCGTGTGTCTCCACCGCAGACTCAGGCAGCCATGGCATGGGTTTCAGAGCCTGGGGTGGATCTTTATGCAAAGCCCATCGTTGCGACCTGTTAGCTCTATGACTTTGGGATTAATATATCCCAGAGCCCCAGTTTTAGGCTGGGGCTGTAGCTCATTGGTAGAGTGCTTGCTGCACAGGCAGGAAACCTTAGGCTCAATACTCAGTGTTTTCAGAAAAATAGAAATAAAAAAGGAACGCAAGGCCCTGGCACCCCCAGCTCTAAGAGTGGAGTGTACAGTGTAGTAGTCTTCCTCACTGGTTTTGCTTTCCATGGCTTCAGTTACTCGAAGTCAAGTGTGGTTGGGAAATTATTTCATTGCACAAAAAATTCCAGAACTGGTGCACAAATCTTAAATTGCTTACTCATATTGAATAGCGTGTTGTAATCTGATGATGTTCTGATCTGTCCTGTCTGGGCTGCGAGTTTACTTTTGGCCAGTGGTTCCATGCTGTTTACCAGGGCTCTGGGGTCTCACACATCAGGAGGGCTGAGCTCAGACCCTGGTGCAGAAGATTCCTTGGGGGACAATCCCAGTCACACTTCAGAGACCTCCTCAGCTAGTCTGATTCATTGGGGCCAGAGGGGACCTCGGGAAGTTCCGTGTCAAACCAGCACCCAGGGGACCCTGGTCCTCTTGAGCAACTTGAAGAAACCCAGTCCTGGTGCCAAGTTTAAAGTGGCCACCTGTGGGACCTCAGTGTTGGGCGGAGACTTGCTAGGCATGGCTGGAAGGACAGTCACTCTCCAGTGTCGTGCTGAGAGCTGCCCTTCCTGTGCAGAGGCCACTGTGGTCCNTTTGNAGGTGGTGCAGGAGGAGGGCTGCTGGTGGGAAAGACTTGGAGAACAGGAGGGGGCAGCCACAGATGAAGTCCTGCTGATTCCAGATGTGGCCCCAGGGGGTGTTTTAGAGAAGAGAGCCTGAGCAGGATCAGTGCTGTGCCAGGACTGGTGGGGAGAGCTCAGGTGTGCCAGGCTCCTGTGTGGTTCGAGTTCTTGGGAGAGTAGGGAAGTGGACTGTGAACAGGTGGCTGCAATTAGCAACTGGAGAAAGATGGATGCCACCAGTCAGGATAGGTAAGGGTCTCTGCTCTCAGCCTTGACCCCCACCTGAGAGCCCAGGCCATAGGTTTTTGCCTCTAGCTGAAACAGGGTTAGCTCTTGGCAATGTATTGAGGAAGTCAAGACCACGAAATGGGTAAGGACAAATGTAGTCTCTGCTTGCCTTCAAGCTGAGCGCTTCTGCCGGCTGTGAGACCCTGACCATGGCATCCCTCTGTGCCTCAGTTTCTCATCTGTTAGATGGTGATGGAGATGGCACTGTGTCACCGCCACAATGATGCTGCCTAGCAAGCAGCCACGGAACCTTGGTGACACACAGTAGTGTTTACTGTTCACACATCTTGGTGGTCGGAGACCAGCACTGACCTTGGTGGGCAGAGATCACATGTCTGAAGGTCATTAATAGATATGTCAAAGTTCATGGAAATCCCTTCATCTCCTCTCTTTGGGCAGTGTTTGCTAATGTCCCATTGGCACAGCAAGGCTGTGGCTGAGCCTAGCACCAAGGCACTAGGCAGAACACCTGCCTAAGGAGTGCACCAGGGAGGGGTGAGGAACTGGGCCCATTTTGCAACCTCCTCCTCCCAAGTGCCAGATGATTCCTCCCTCCCTCCCTCCCTCCCTCCTTCCCTCTCTCTCCCTCCCTCCCTCCTTCCCTCTCTCCCTCTTGGGGCACTGTGTGAGTTGACTGAGGAGAGAGAGAGGACAACAGCTATGGGTGTCTGCACCCAGTGGGATGCTCACTTCAGGCTGGCATTTGTGGGGGTATTCACACTTTGCCCTGCTGCTGAAGCAAGTATGTGCAGCACACCCCACAGTTAGGAATAAAAACAAGCAAAATTCACCTTGTTACCCTGAGACGTGCCAGAAGTAACAGGGTCATGCTGTCTCATTCTGGTCCCCTGAATGGATATAATTGTGGCAGTTTTCCATAGTCCTCACAGTCCACAGAGCTCCATCCCAATCTTTGCGATGATGCTGTCACCCCCCTCTGGATATGAAATCCCATGGGGAGATGTGGAGGGCCTGAAGGGAAATGTCTCTCGGGATCATGTATACACGGCCAGCCAGTCTTTCCCATGGCTGACCCTGAATCTTTCTGTGAGTACCATTTTCTGTCAAGTCCAGATGTTCTGTTGGTCCTCCATGTGTTGCTGTCGCTGCTGTTGAAATAACTGTGCTCACCCTCGAAGTCCCTGCTAGGCCATTTTTTCTGTGACAATCCTCACCAACAAGCCTTCGTACTTTACGTTTTCCTATCCCCTGCGTTCATGTGTTCTCTCACACTGCTCCTGAAGGGNAGTGTTTGTGGATGGGCCTCCTACAGATCCGTACAGTCAGCAAGCCCCCATCCGTGAGGGCCCTAACTCATGAATGAATGCTCCACACTGTGTGTGTTATTCAAGGCAACAGGAGCGTCTGCACCCAAGACTTCCACAGCGAGGCAAATGAAACAAGAGAAGTTCCTTTCTCACTTACGTCATAGTCTAGAGTAGGGAATTCTAGTTGGGCAGCTGCTGTAGTTTGGATCCTAAGTGTCCCCTAAAGGACTGTGTGGTAAAATCCGCCATCTGAGGAGGTGTTGCTGGGAGGTAGTGGGACCCTTAAGAGTTGCCCGGGAAGTCTTCAGGTCACTGGAGGTGACCAGAGGACAGCAGCTCCCGGGCTCATTTTTTTTTCTCCTTAGAAGAGGCCTTTTGCTCTACCAGATGTTCTCCCTCTGATGCGCTCGCTGCCTTACCCAAGGCACCAGGACCAACTGATCCTGGACTAGAACCTCTAAAGCTACGAAGCAACCCCCCCCACCCATTTGATCCCCTCATGCATTTGTTACAGTCACAGAGAAAGCGAACTAACACAGCAGCTCTCCTTCACCTGCTGCCTCAGGAACTCAGGCTCATTCCATCTTCTGGGTCTGCCATCTTCTAACACAGGCTTTCAAGGTCAACCTGGAGTAGTTGGATTGTTTTTTTTCCCCCAGCACCCAGCCATACTGGCATAGGGACCTTGGACTCAGTAAGTCAGACTCAGAAAAGCTCTCTGTGACTTCTGTTCTCCAGAGATCTACCCTAGTGGGGTGAGGAATGCAGTCTTCTCCCTGCTTCTGTTCTGTTTAATAACACTTCATGCCATAGTCTTTATGCAAGAGAGAAGCAACCCTGGTTTGTCCATCTCTATTTGGTTTTCCACTGTTAGGCCAATCTTAATTAATTCCCATGTCTACTTCATACAACACTGGGTCCTAGTCTTCAGCCATGTGCTTCTGTGGTGGTCTTTGAACCAGAAAGTGGGAAGGATTACGGCTTGGGAGCTGCCATTTACAGCTTGTCATAGTTAGCTTCACCTGCCAACTTGACAGAAGCCTAGAGTTACCTGGGAAGAGAGAACCTCTACTAAAGAATTGCTCCAATCAGATTGGCCGGTGTGTGGGTCTGTCCGTGAGGCACTTTCTCAATGGCTAATTGATGCAGGAGGGCTCAGTCCACTGTGGGTGGTGCCATTCCTAGGCAGGTGGGCCTAGGCTATTTAAGAAAGATCTGAACAAGCCAGGGGGAGCAAGCCATAAGCGTTCACTGTTNCTCCATGATCCNTAGTTCCAGACTCCAGACTCCTGCCCTGGCTTTCCTCCATGATGGACTATTACCTGTAAGCTTAAATGAATCCTTTGTTTGGACCAGAATCTTTTATCATGGGAACAGAAAGCAACAGGGCACGGTTGATGCATGANGAAGATAAGCATGTGCTCTTTGTGGTTCTTAGAACNAAGTTTTAGACCACCTGGGTAGATGGCATACCTCGGTGCTGGTTGCAGGGAGCACAGGGCCCTGTCTTACCTGTTGNAAAGCTTTTGAGAGCAGTGATGGGTGGATGGACTTTCAGGAACAGAATTGAATCTGTGAAGAGTTGGTAACTGTGGAATTCAATGGCCGCCGTAAAACTTTCNTTCTCTTCATCGGGAAGTGGTGTTTGTGCAGCCGGTCTTCCAAAATCAATGTGAGGGAGACAGCAGCGGAGAGCCTCTCCTTNGCAGACAAAGCCTTCTCTGTCAGGCTGAGATCCCCTCAGCTGCTCACGGGAAGCTGGTTAATGATTCCTCCGAGTGTTTGTAAAGTTCTTGGGTTTTTTTTTCCTTCTCTTTCTAAAAGAGAGTCAACAGTCTATTGTGTGATTGTAAAGTGTTTTGGTTGCTTGTAATTTGCGGTATATACTTATGAGAGTCATACTTTTATAGATTCAGGGAAATTTGCTTTCAAATGGGTAGGTTTGAGGTAGGCCTTTAAACACATATATCTCCGTTTGTTTGTTTGTTTCTGTTTTTTAAACCCTTTGTTTGAAATGACCATGTGTCAAAGNATCAGGGGAGATGGATTTTCTAAGACCTTCCATGAAGAACTTCCCAGAACAAAAGAAGTTGAGTACCATGCCTGGGAGGTCGGGACAACCCCTGTTTGAATCTGGTCCACACTCAGGAAGTTTGTAGCCTGAATTCTATGCCCTCTTGAAGTGCAAGCGTGCGTCGGTAGTCTTTGATGATAGCATCTCCTCTCCCTCCTCCTGTGTCTTCCCCTTCTTCTGTCAGGAAAACGTGTCTATGGGTACCACTTGTGTGGGTGTGGGGGCTGTTGCTTAGCAAAGCTTACCTGGAGCTTAAACATCAAGATGCTAATATCTGGGGCTGGGGCATTGGTTCAGCAGTTACAGAGTTACAGAGTTACAGGGCTTACTGCTCTCGTAAGAGGACTGAGTTGGGATTCCAGCACTCATCTGTGTACTGCTCACAACNGCGTGTAAGTCCAGCTTCAGGGACTCTGAGTTCCTTTCACTNACATGCACATACCTCACCCCCATGTATACACATAATTAAGTAATGAAAGCTATTTTTTTCTTAAAAGACGCCAACTTCTGCTTTCAAAGGAGGGGCGTGTGGGATGTTATCACAGGTCCTGCGGGCTTTCTCCTGCATCTTCTCATGTTCCTGCAGTTTGAATCCACATAAGGTAGTAGTAATTGGGACTGACAGCCGGTGCCACAGCCGGTCCATGCGTGGCCAATTTCAAGGCCCTTTAGTGTTTGCTGAATGTTATGCCAACTTGTCTCAGTCATGAAATGGTTTAAAAAAGTAATGCTTTGGAACCAAAGTGTTCTGGCTGGTAAGTTTTCTAGCTATGGAAGAGAATGACTTTGGGCAGAGTCTTCGACTGTAAGTGAATCATTTATCCTTGTGGAGCCTCAATTTCTTCCCTTAGAGAATGGGATCCCAGTGCTTTCCATATTAGGACTGTTGGAGACATACCTAAGACTCCTTGACGATGCCACACATGTGCAGCAGGTAGTAAATGGAAAATTATTATTATTATTATTACTATTATTATTATTATTAAGATTAAAAAAATCACCATTGGGGAGAGATTTTTAAAATGTCCAGGGTAAAGCCAGACACAGTGGAGTAGCCTTTAATCCCAGCACTCTGGGGAGGCAGAGGCCAGCCTGGTCTACATAGTGAGTTCCAGGGCAGCCAGAGCTACATAGTGAGACCCTGACTTGAAAAAACAAAAAATGTCCAGAGTAGAAATAAAATGAAACAGACTTGTCAGGAACAATGATGCTGTGGTGTGATTTCAATTTGTATTGATCTTTATGACCACTTGGAGGACAGATTGATTATACCTGGTACCTATGATCCCGTCTGAGATCTTGGTTTGCAGACACAATTCCACAAATGCCCATGACTGAGTACTTCCATGTCTCAGGACCTATGCCAGGCACAGTTTCCTTGAAAAGATGAGAGGCTTAACCTAGAAAGCCAAGAGCGTTCTCTCTGCAAGGCTGGATAGTTGGGGTGGTTCACTGCTGTTTGCTGACGTCTTGGCATCATTGGTAATGGCCATCCCCTCCCCCTTTGATTGCTGGTTTTGAAAGTATTCTGGGTTGGGAAATCAATGCTCTGTTACCAATATAGGCTTTAATTGAATTCTCTGGACAGGAAGGAGCCAGTCAAAGCTATTGCTCAAGAGGTTGGATCCAGGCTTGGTGGTTAGCCATACCACCAGAGTAGGAGGCAGAGGGGAAGAATTTTAGGAATAGGCTAGGCCAAACATTTCCAGTGTTGTGGAGAGAGGCACCAGCTGAAGTTCCAGAACGTGAAGGGCCAGCCTCCCTTGAGATGTTTCCATCAATACTCTGGCTTTTAGGGTTTAATATTTGTCTTGAAAATTCCTTAGTGGAAGGATGTTAGGTGTAGGAAGAGGGGGATTGACCCACAACTTGCATGCCACATGCTGAGGTAGGCCATTGATTTTTATGGCTGTTTCTTGATCTAGGTGCTTGNGTGTCTGGGGTGAAGTTCATGGTTCCTCTGGCCTGGTTCCTGTGGGAAGGTGGGCATGGCTTGTTAACCAGTTGTTGATTTGGTATTTGAACCCTGAAGACTTCAATTTCTTTGTGTGTACGTGTGTGTGTGTGTGTGTGTGTGTGTGCATGTGTGTGCCATATCTCCCAGACACATATCTCCCATTTCACTGCTCATAATTGATTTGGGTAGTATTATAAAGTACTAACTTCTATGTTCAGTGATTATTGCTAAGTAGTTCTCAGATTTTGTGTGTGAATTTTTTCCTGCCTCCTCTGAGCNTGTTTATATTGCCCCAGAGTGTCTTAGTGACCATTTGGGGAATGCGTGGGGAATTTAGGTGGGAAAAAAGTTGTCTTGGCTTAGCTATTAAACCTGTGTGTTTATTATGAGGACTTCACCTTTGGGGTTCCCTTGCAGTCTGGGGCAGCACAAACAATTTTCTATGCCATCAACTTTTTTTTTCCTGTGAGGCCAAAGGGCAAGAAGGCTAGGAATCTGAAACTAGCTGAACAACTGTGTCCCATGGGATGGATGATCCTCAATAGCACTCCCGTGGCTTTGGCAGTTTCGTTCTTGGACAGGGGCTGTTGCTGAGCTGGTGTTTCTACTTGCTGAGCTCCTTCCTCATGGTTCACTGGGCTCCTCCCTCCTGGTTCACTAGGCTCCTCCCTCCTGGTTCGCTAGGCTCCTCCCTCCTGGTTCGCTAGGCTCCTCCCTCCTGGTTCGCTAGGCTCCTCCCTCCTGGTTCGCTAGGCTCCTCCCTCCTGACTCGCTAAGGTCTGTGATAGGCTCATTAAGACCTCTCAAGCTGTGGCGGACCAGGTTTTGTGATTGTCTGTTAAGAGCGTGACAGTTCATGGAGTCNGAGTCTAGGACTCCGTGACCCTGATGGCCAGAAAAGGACTCGGAGCCATCCTTTACTGAATGTGATTAGTTTAATTGATTGAATAAATCATGAAATTCATGAAGACCTAGCCCAGAAGTGGACAAACCGTGATGTAAGGACCAAGACTAGCCTGTGCTTGTAACGCCCATGAGCTGAACTGTTTATCTTAAAGTAGCTGGAAGAAAATCAGCAGGATATTTCCTGAGGTGTGTAAATTATGTGAAACTCAGATGCCCGTGTCCCTGAACAACGTCTCCCTGGAACTCAGCTATGCTTGCCATTTGCCATTTGCCTGCTTTCCTAGCAGGNTGGTGCCATCATAGCAGAACTGAACGGTCACTTCAGAGACTGACCTCAAAGCTCAAAATTGTTCTCTGGCCCTTCAGGAAAATGTGTACTACATCNATTCTAGAGCAGTGGTTACCGTACCAAGAGGAGTCCAGTTCCGCCCAGATACCTTGGCCTCTGATGGCACTAAGCTTTGGGAGTGTGAAAGCTTTCAGATTTCTGAGGAAAGGTAGACATTCATTCATCATGTTTTTTTCCAAGTATTTTTTTTGTGTTCCTGCGGAGCCCCACGTGGGAAAGAAAAGGCAGCGACTAACACAGGTGACAGCTCCGTCTTCNCTGAGGATAACACAACATACAGATAAAAACAACAGCAACAACAACCTGCCATGCCAGAGCTTAACGATGCTTCTAGNGAGGGAGGAAGGGAGGGCCAGGCAGGGGCCGGCTAGCAGTCAGGGAAGGTCTGAGGAAGAAGATGATACTTGATGTGAAGGGGATGAGGCCNGAGTGCTGAGCCGTCGTGATCTTGATCAAATAGCAGGGAAATTCTCAAGCAGGATTAAACAAAAGATTCTGAAGCCCTGGGACAGAAACACTAGTGGTAAGACATGCAGGGCCAAGNAGAGCAAAGTGTGCAAGGCCAAGGGGAGGGAAGTGTGCAAGGCCAAAGGGGAGTGAAGTGTGCAGGGCCAAGGAGAGCAAAGTATGCAGGGCCAAGGGGAATGAAGTGTGCAAGGCCAAAGACAGCAAAGTGTGCAAGGCCAAGGGGAGGGAAGTGTGCAAGGCCAAAGGGGAGTGAAGTGTGCAGGGCCAAGGAGAGCAAAGTGTGCAGGGCCAAGGGGAATGAAGTGTGC
>LZPO01034884.1:303341-334815 GCA_001675575.1 Neotoma lepida | reverse complement strand
GGCCAACTAGTCTGACATACACAACACAAACAGCAGCACCATGAAGACGCCTTGCGTTACACAAAGCAGAATGTCTGGACTAACACTCAAGTTTGCCCTATGACATCCATGAGTACACTATGGCTCACACATGCCCTGCTCCCTCAGCTGGCACAACACACACACACCCCACACACACACCCTAGTCATTTTAAGTTTATAGTTCTGGGGCCTTGAGGACACTGTCCATTCAGACCAGTCTGGAGGGCTCCTTTGGAATATTCTAGAAAGGAAGAGCTATAGACATACACTGAATGCTTACTAATAGCTTTCCAGCAACAGTGCAAAGAGTGGGGTCATCCGTGACAGGGTACTGTGTTGGGCTCTGAGATGGTTGTTTCCATCCTGGGTGTCTGGTGAGAAGCTTGCACGCAGGCGCAGGTGAAGGAGGCACTGTAATCCGTGTCTAATTCTCCACCTCTTCTTTTGAGTGAAACAGGATGGTGAGCTCATTGTCTGGTCAGTGCCACAGGCAGCTTCCCATGCCCTGCTTCCATCTCCTTGGGCAGAATAGAGGATGTCTAAACCATCCTACCACCTCTACTGTATACACAGTGTCCAGGATGCCTGGGCTGGAGTCTCCAATGCCACGATGCAAGGCCAACCTGGTTGAGAACCATACAAATGGGCCTTGTGCATGTNAGAAGAGTTACTTCTGTGTCTTAAACCACATGTCAACAAAGCTGTGTAGACTCTCCTGCTACACACCTTGCTCTGTTGACTTCATGCAGCTGTGGCCATGGGTCTGTGGTTTTCAGGTTGTGAGGGGAGCCACAAAAGCCGGCCTGTTCACCGTGGAGCACCATGCCAGTGGAATGTTCTTGAGCGTTCCGGCCATGGAGGGCNGACATGAAGTCAGTAAGTNGACTGAGTTAAGAAATATTGCCCTCAGCAGGGATGATACCACACAGTCCTCCTTACTTCTCTGGAAGAACATTGAGACCCAGAGAGGGCATGAAAAGTGAGATCAGAGTCGGCAGCTTTCTATTTGTCCTACCCCAGGGTCTTACACTCCCTGACATGTACTGTCTGTCCTTTTTCTAGGAGAGTGACCGATGTGAGTGCAGGAAGAGGGCAGGGCTAAGGAGGCCATTGGAAAGCTGACTGTGTCCCCCAGTGTGCCCACCCCTATCCAAAAGCGAGACCCCTTTCATTTCTAAGTGGAAACTGAAGTCTTGGACACTTGCAATGTCTGGTTGTCTCACTCAGTCTTGGGTATATTAGATCCCTGAACACTAGTTGTTTCCTGAGGGGTTGTTTTGTGTCTAGTTCCACTCAAAGAAGACACTAAAGGTAGCCTGAGCTGTCTATGAGAGGGAAGAGCAGTGAGGAGCGCTGGGTACCTCCTGAGGAGGGNAATATATGCTCTTTGGCTCTTCTCTTTGAAGAATGAGGGCCAGATCCTCGAAGAGCATCAGGCAGGGCCTCTGCTTTATATCCAGGGAGGGCCAGCTCCCCCACAGNTCCCCAATTCCTTCCTTCCTGTGTCCCCAGTATACTGTGAATGCTTGGTGATATTGATCTTTTAGTGCCTGTCTCCTCCCTGCACCTCTGTTTACAAATCCTCTCCTGCTGAGGCAGCCCAGGGCTAGAGAATTAAGACTATGCTCATACCTGACCAGGTTTGTGCCTCTGGCTCACCTCACTCACGTCTTGGGACAAGTTCCTTCATGTCACTGAGCCTTCTTCATATTTTTCTCTAACTCGAGGAGATGCACATGTTCCTCTTGTGACCTTGGTGCATTCTGGAACCTCCCTGACCTTGGGCTTCTCCTCCGTACAATGAGAGGCACTGGGAATGGAAGAGCAGGCTGGCANTGAGCCTGGTATTTGTTATTCTCAAGCCTGTGCCTGAAGTGGGCTAGCTAAGCCTATATCTGAAATGGGCTATCTCACTATTCTGTCTCACAGGAAGGTTCAAGAGAACGAATGCATCCCAACGTGGGTGACTTTAGGTCCCCATGGATGGATGTGGCACTTGGTTATGTCCCCAGAACCCCAAGCCCTGACTCTGCTGTTGACTCTCCCAGCCAGTCTGAAGTGCAGAGATGCCAAGTCATTTGAAGGACTCCTAGCCACCNGAGCTGAAAGCTTAAGAATATCCAGCGGTGCCAACCTCACCTTCTGCTTCTGTTCCCTCAGGGTCAATCACACGCTTTCTACTAGCTTTGATCATCCTGGGGACATGGAACTCTAATTCATAATTGAGGACCACAGGCAGGGATCACAAAAGATCAGCCCGAGGTTACCTGCCACATTTATTTTGCAGATGTTGCAAGAAAAAGGCCCGATCTTCCAATAAGATCCGTTGCTCTTTGCTTTCAAGCCTGTTCAGTTGTTTCATTAGGGACAGAGGCCAGAAAACCTTGGGGCTACGTCTCTACTTTATAGATTTGAGGGATAGAAGGTCTTTAGTGGTTCTGTTAAGAAGAAGGGAAGATTCCAGGCTTAATCCAGACTCTAAAAGCAAACGGAANCTAAAGATGCACCTCTAGATTTGATGGACGTTTCTGTGATCTTCAGCCACAATGAAGTCAGAACTGTTCATTAAGTGCACGAGCTATTTCANTGGGTGTGGGCTGCTCAAAAGAGGAGCTCGTAAGTCACCTAGATTCCATGTTGTGCTTACGCGTTTCAAACACCTGGGGACTCTGGCCTAGTAACAGGTAGAGTTTTAGACCCTCCAGCAGTGTAGACATGTNTGTTGTGGGTGAATGAAGGGGCAATTATGTGAATATTCGAGAATTCTAGTATTATGTAGCTGAGCCTTGCCTTCTGCTCAGTACTGGGTTTCTTCCTGTAAGTTGGAGGAACATGAGTTTGNTTTCCTTGCACTTGTTATAACTTGTTTCCAGGATATAGCTGGGCCAGAAGGATTTTTGCCCAGAGGTGGGTACCTAACTCCTCTGAGGCTTCTTACTTCAGCTGGAAAATCCTCTTCACCGACCTCGCTTNAACAAAAGATTTTTTACTTAACGGTCTTCTGCACTTGCTATGAAAATTAGGATGAGGTTTTTTTTTTTTTTTAAAATAAAAGCCATTTATTAAATTAGAAATGAAAGATAGGTATCCGGGTTCCTTTCATATCCATCCTAGCTTTCTGTGAACCCCAGTGCTTGCTGTCCTGGTCTCCCCATCTGGACCCATAGGAGTTCAGGAACTTCCTCCCATCNTTCTCCTTAGTGGAGTCTCCTGTTGGGTACTTCTTTCACTCTGCTCTCTTGCGGATATTGGGTCCCATTCCCAAGGGTGTCAGACTCTTCTAGCTTCTGCCGGAGGATAGCTCATGCTAGTCAGGTGGTGGACCATCTGGCAGTCATTGTCATATTCTATGTCATGGTTGTGTCGTCTCTCGAAGTCCAGGTGGTAGATGCCTAATGCCCAGGTAGAGTTCATAGTCTGCGGGGCCTTTGGGAGGCAATTAAGATTAGGTGACATCATTGAGCTGGGGTTCTCATGGTGGCAGTAGTGGCTTTATAAGAAGAGGAAGAGAGACCCTGAGGTAGCACTTCTGCACTGTGTCACCATGTGATGCCCTCCACCATGTAAAGATGTGACATGAGGGCCTCACCAGAAGCCAGGTCCAGGTCCATGCCAGCACCCTGCTCTTGGGCTGTCCTGGCTCTACAACCAAGCTATTATTCTATTCTTTAAGAATGACCAAGTCTGCTATAGCCAGTCATCGCAGAAATCAAAACAGACGAATGCATAGAATAGTAATATCTGTTGAGATATTAATACATGGGGCAGCTATTCTCACATAATTCAATTAAAATTTTAACAAATTTTTAAGACAGAGAAGTTTGATAATTGAGAAGATCTATCCCCCGCCATGTGTGTGTGTGTGTGTGTGTGCACGTATGCACACACAGAGATGTATATGTATTCCTGTGGATGTGTGCATGTGTACGTGTCCATGTCCATGTGCAAAGGCTAGAGGTGGACCCTGGACATCTTCCTCAGGTTGCTGTCCAACTTGAGGAGAGTGGGTTGAGACAGGGTCTCTCACTCAATGTGGAGCTTACTGATGTGACTGGACTTCTTAGCCATCAGGCTCCAGGGATCCTCCTCTGGGTGTCCCCCACCAATATTACATGCTACCCTCCGTCACCGTCACCCAGACAGTAGGTGTCAGCCAGCTAAGAACTACAGACCCCTTCTAACACACTGGCCATTCCTACAGATATAGCCGCAGAGGCTTCCCTCTGTATCAGATTACAAATATCTTATTGTTGGATGGCTTTTTAATTTGACTGCACAGATAGGCCCTGCCTGACTGACTGTGAAGGACTTTTAGTAGGCTAAACACAGCCTAAATNTCCCTGTTACACAGCAAGAGGCCCAGCTTCAAGTCTACCACAGCAACAAGGAGCTTGGGCATGGCTTTTAGATTTTCTGGAGAAAGATGTGACTCTCTTCTGTGTTTTTCTGTCATGAAGCTTTTACATTTATACTTAAGGGGGGGTAAAAGTCTTCAAATGCTAAACATTCCCTTGGGGAACTCATGACAGTCACCTGTTTTTTTGGGTTTTTTTTGTTTGTTTGTTTGTTTGTTTTCTCTCTCTCCCTTCCCTGCACTTACTCCCCGCTGCTGCCTGGCTGCAGAGAGACTGGGGAGCCAGGTCCAGTGGCATCTTGGATTCACCGGGAGGGAAGCAGCCGGGAACATGGGCATGTTTAATAGGATGCAGCTGCAGCGGCCTGTCCCTGCTGGCCACACTTCAGGGAGAAGATTTGACACACAGCAGAGCTGTCCGTGCCCCACCTCTCCATCCATCGGTGGCTCTTCCCCAGCACCCACTTTTATGTCCTTCACCCCTTCCGCACTCCTCAGTAGCAGCAACTAGGGTTATCTTCTAACACCTTGGGATGCTGAGACATATGCTANGTTCTCATTTGCAGTCTCTCGGGGGCTAGAGGTGGGGATATCTCAGTGTTAGGAGCAAGCGAGGCCCTGGGTTCTGTCCCCAACCCTGCAGGGGATATGGGGGGGAGGCAGAAAAAGCTCTGGCTCAGAGGATCCCCATTTGGGGCTGCAGTAATGTTTTGGTTTTCTTTGGGGGAGATTCCAGCCCTTTGTTTAGAACGTGGCTTTCAATTACATCCTCAGCACTGGATCTGCTGTTATGTTGAAGTCATCGTAAGGAGGAGTGTCAAAGCTGCTCCGGCACTGCTTTCCTTTCTTTCGGCTGCCTCACATGTGTATATTGGTGAGCTCACAAGTGTGTCTGTATCGGTGAGATTCTCATCTCCTATTTGGATTCTGATGTCCCAACTCCATTTCCATGGTTTTACATCAGAATTTTTAATTACAGTAGCATGTTTAACTCATTAGTACTATACCATGAATTACTAAAATATACATAAGTGGACCTTTTTTTGATTTTTTAGACAGGGTTTCTCTGTGTAACAACCCTGGCTGTCCTGGAACTCACTCTATAGACCACTCTATATAGAGAGTGTCCTGGAACTCACTCTATAGATCTGCCTGCCTCTGCCTCCCAAGTGCTGGGATTAAAGTTGTGCACCACCACCGCCTGGTCTTAAGTGGACTTTAATTCATGAAATTATACCTCTAACTCTGGCCGTCTTAGTATGTTTCCAGTGTTTAACTGGTAGAAAGAAAATACTATAATGAACNTGCATGCATGCTTGTGTGTGTGTTTAGACCAGAGTTCAACTTCAAAGGTATTCCTCTGGAGCTGTCTGTCTGTCAGTCTGTCTGTCTATCTATCTATCCATCCATCTATCAACTATCGGTCTGTCTGTCTGTCTATCACTCTATCTGTCACTCTATCTATCTATCTATCCATCTATCTATCTATCTATTTTGAGGTAAGATCTGACCATATAGCCTTGGCTGGCCTGGAACTCTCTATGTAGACTCTGAGGTCTCACAGAATCAGCCTGCCTCTACCTCCCCAGTGGTGGGATTAAAGGCATACAACCACAGTGACCACCCACTTCATTCTCTTAACTGGTCCAGGGTTTTCCGAGTAGGCGAGGCTGGCTGGCCAGCTAACCCCAGGAATCTTCCTGTCTCTCCTTCTCCCTATACTGGGATTGCAAGCATAAGCACTGAGCCTGGCTTTTTAATGCAGGTTCTGAGGATCAATTCAAATTCTCATTCTTGTACCACAAGCACTTTGCCAATTGCGCTGTCGCCTGCAGCAGGCATCTTTACCCTCACAACACTTCCTTTCTGTTACTGCATTCCCTTGATGTCATTTTCCCAGAGGGAAGCTGGTAGATTTGAAGGGTTTAAACACCTTCCTGGCTCCAGTGACGTGGCGCATATGGCCATATTTTTCAAGCAGCGTTCTCTCTCTTGGCCTCTATGCCAGAAACGTGAGTGATTCAAAAGATAACTCCCTGTCTTAAACTCACCTAGACACACAGAAAGGAAAATGTGAGGTCGGGCTGCTGGGTGGCTGCCTTTTGAGGTTCTGTCTCGTTCTGGCTTGAGTGTCTGTCTTTCTGGCACAATTCTCTCTCTAGCTGTCTCTTGCTTCGGAGGAGAGGCAGACCNACTGTCCAGCAGGCCTTTGAGCATCTGGGGTAGCTCCCTCATTTCCAGCAAAGCCAAATGCTGGGCCACTGTGCGCCACCAGCGTCCCATCCCCATGACAGTTTGGTTGCTCCCCTCAGATCTGAAATCTCTCAGCCCCCACAGATGGTGTGTGNTGTGTTCACAGCAGGGAGATTTTGGCTTGAGCTGGAAAAGAGATGATTTTTGAGACACTCTCTTAGGGAATAATTAGAAAAACAAGGTAGTAGTCATCAGGAATTGTCTTGGTTAGGGTTTTCCTGCTGTGAAGAGACACCATGACCACAGCAACTCTTATAAAGGAAACCGTTTAATTGGGCCTGGCTTACAGTTCAGACGTTTAGTCCATTATTGTCATAGCNGGAAGCATGGTGGCATGCAGGCAGACAGGGTGCTGGAGAAAGAGCTGGACCTGCAGGCAGCAGGAAGTGACAGCGACACACTGGCCAAGCTTGGCCTTCTGAGACCTCAAAGTCCATCCTCTAGTGACACACTTCCTCCAACAAAGCCACACCCACTCCAACAAAGCCACACCTACTCCAACAAGGCCACACCTCCTAATGGTGCCACTTCCTATGGGCCTATGGGGGACCTTTTTTTTTTTTCCCAAACCACCCTAGGCATCGTGCTCAGTCATCCTTGATGTAGCACTTAGCTGGGGCTGGGCCTTGCGCTCAGCCTTTACAGGGGTACTTTATTTATGACTCACAGAAACCATAGGAGAGGAGACACGTCTTGTTGTGAAACTTGTGAACTCACGTATGTTAGTGTGCCAGGGTTTTGTAAGGAAGGAGCACAAGCTGGGTGGCTTGAAGCAACAGAAACCTGTTCTCCCACGCTCTGGAAAGTTGACATGCAAAATCAAGGGGTAAGTTGGTTGTGTTCCCCTTGACAGCTTCTCTAGGGGAGAATCCTTGCCCCACTCTGCACTACTGTGTCTGGCAGCTTCTGGCAACCCTTGGCATGCCTTGTCTTGTTATTACATCCTTCCAGTGCCTTTGGCCATCTTCTTATGGCCCTCTGCCCTGTGTGTGTGTCTGTCCTCTTCTCCACTCGTTAGGACACCAGTTATGTGACCTGGGGCCCACCCTCATCCAGTGTGACCTCCTCTCCATGTAACTATAATTACATTAGCAAAATCTCTATTTTCAGATGAAGTTGCATTTTAAGATTCTGTCATACGAATTGGGGGCAGGGCACAAGTCCACCCACAGCACCATGTTTCTTGCCTTCTAGGATAGGTAGAGACAAAGGAGAAAGGAGAAGACTCGGGAGACTCAGGGTCTTCCACAGTGGTCTTGAGAAAAACAAAGGTGACAGTCCCTTTGTGACAAGAGGGGCTGGTGCCCCGAGCAAGAGACTAGCGTGCAGAGGCAGCTTGCCCTGTGTTAACATGCAGTGGCCCTGTGCGGGGCTGAATACAGGGAGCAATAGGTTTGAACCTAGCAGCCCCCAGCTTCAGGAGCTTCAGCAAAGTTGACTCAAATGGTTTCTTATCGCCAAGAGCTGCGTCACTTGTCTGTGAGCGTGGGGGAACCCCAGAGGCAGACACCAACGTGTCCAAGTTGGAAAGTCAAACTTGGAGCAGCAGACACAGGAAGAAAGTATGCTGGCACGTTATCTGCAGCCTGCAAAATATATTTGTAAGCGTTCCAGGAAACTGCAGGGCAGAGGGTGAATTCCCCAGCAGTTGAGGCAGTAACTGAAAACTTAACTGCTCAAGGCTCGGAATGACTTCTGCANGGTGGATGCAAGATATGTGTCGCAATGCTGTCTGTTCTGTCTCATCAGAAGGAGTGTAAAATGAATTTATAGGGGCTTTCCTGGGTCAGCTNCCAGCTCTGGTCCTTTGAACCACTTTTCNGTGGAGTCTTGAGTTTCCCAACTATAAAATTCCACCGCTGTGGGGCTTCAGAGACCGCTACGGTTAGGTTTGGGATGTGGGCTGCCCGTTACCCCACTCCGTCATGCTTCCTACTTTATGGTCAGCCTAAAGTAGCCAAGCCCTGTCACTTCTGTTAGCAAGAGACTGTTGTGTACAGAAAAGGCTTCTAAGAAATTAAAGTCCCCAATTCCACAGCCTACCTCTAAGAATCTCAATAAGCTACCGGTTGACATCGAGAATGGCCTTGATTAATATTTAGCCTTTAAGAAGCTTTTTAACTGGCTTTTAATAATTTAAATTGTATTTAAATTTTAAAGTCCTTTTTGAATACTTCAGTTCCCTGAGGAAGCTAACATCTAAATAATATAAACCTGATAGTTCAAATTTAGAAAGATTTTTAACTTGTACCAGGACAAAAATACTGTTCGATTAAATCTTACATGTTGGTATTGCTAGGTGGACCTTCTCAAATAGGTCAAAATCTTGAAAATGTTAATACTGCCAGTCTTATCCTGAAAACATTCTTTTTGGAAGTAGTCTTATTGAGCTTTGAATTTATGCATAAATTTTACTTGTTTTAAGTGTAGTGTTCTGTGAGTCGGGCCATATTGGCAGAGCTGTGCAGACTCCCCACAGCTCAATATAAGGAGTTCTCCATCATGCTAAAAAGAAACCCATGTTTCTCTCCTGTCACTCCTGGTCCCCAGCCCTGGCCTTAGGTGGACACATATCCACTTTCTGTGGATTTCTGTGGATTTACTACTTTTGCACATATATAATCTCTAATCATTTGAAACCATCCTTGGTTTTAAGTTTTTTTTAAAAAATGGTATTTTAGACCATTTTGGAGTCACCTTTTAGAGCCATTCTGTGGATCACAGTCCCAGCAACCTGACGTCCTTTTCTCAGGGCCAAACTCAATCTGAATGGGGCTCTTGCAGGTGATGACAAAACTTGAGCCGCTGGCTGCCCAAGTCACACATATTTCCACCCAAGACCAGTCNCACCTCTCTGATCCTTGGCCCATCTTTTAGGCTCACAACATTAAGATGCTTAGGAGAGAGCTGATGGTCCAGCCAGTTCTGAGGTCTGCTTTAGACAGCCACTCTGAGGTAGCCATCTACTGTCCCCAGTAGAACTCTAGAGGCCCTGGTTCTAGCCACAGCTCATGGACAGCGTTCCCTGGGCATCCATTTCTCCGTGCCTGGGTACCCCTCTTTAATGTGGGCTGTCTCCCACTCCTTCCCTCTGCTGTGCTCTCCATGAGTGAGTGGCATACTCTGCCCGCCAGATCATTTTCTGAGCGGTGTGTCTTAGCCCGTTCTGGCTTCTATAACAACCATCTGTGGACTGTGTGCATCTAAACAACAGACACTTACTCCTGCGGGTTAGAGTCTGCTGGATGTCTGCTTCTAGCTTCATGGTTGTATGTTTCCTGTGTCTTCCAGGTAAAATGTCACTTTTATTCAGACGATATCCCTACTNTACAGGCTCTGTCCCCATGGCTGAATCACAAACGTACCCCCCATCCCGGCTTTCAGTGTCAGATCTGAGGGGGATACAAACATTCTTCCCACTGTGCTTCCACCTCGCCAGTCTGGCTCCCTCACACCCAGTTCTGAAGACTTTNTNTCAGCCCTTCACATGCCTGCATGAAAGTCACCTCACCAACCTTCTCTGGGACGCCATCCTTGACCCTGCCCCCACCCTGATTTAAGGCTTTCACAAGTGGTTTTCCTTGGGCAAGACCTTGTGCTTTTTGAAGCAGACACACCCCACCCCCCACTTGCTCATATTACTGCTGAGGAACCAGAACCCTCAGGACTGGGGGAGGTGATTGCAGAAGCTGTTGGTTTTGATGAATCCATTCATTCAGTGGCCGTTCTTCTCTGGCAGTGAGTATTTGACTGAATGAGTCTATCTATTCTTCCATGCTGGGTGTTGGAGCCCCTGGGGAAGGATTCCGGGTCAGTGAACCTCCTGATTCTTAGATGAACGCTGTTGTGCGTCTTTCCCGCGATGCCAGGAACATTTTCTGAATTCTTAGATTTATATCCTCGACCTTCAGCAGCTGGAAGTTCCATTGAGTGTGGTCCTTGCTTTCTGACCTTAAATACTAATGGATGCAGATATGGGAACTGACTGTGATAAAGAGTCAGATTTCTCCCAAATCTGTGCACCCTGAGGAGGGGGAGGTGATGGGGTTCATGCTTACTAGGCAGTTATGGAGTCCACTGGACATATACCTCAGTACTGGGGGTATCTTCTCTTATTAACTTTTCTTATGCTTTTGCCTGTTTGTTTTAGGTCTCTCTCTCTCTCTCTCTCTCTCTCTCTCTCTCTCTCTCTCTCTCTCTCTCTCTCTCTCTCTCTCTCTGTGTGTGTGTGTATACAAATGTATGCACTTGTGCAGGTGTGCATGGCAACTAGAGGACAACCTTAGGGGTCACCCTTAGAAACCTTGTCTATGTCCTTTGGCCATCTATGCCAGCTCTCATTGGCCTGGAGGTCACTCATTAGATTAGATTGTCTGGCCTGTGAGCTCCCTCCCNGGATTCTCCTGCCTCCCCTCCCCAGGGCTGATTACAGGGGTGCACAGCAAGCCTGGCATTTTTATGTGGGTTCTGGAGATCTAACTCAGGTCCTTACACCCACGGTTATCTCCCTCGNTCTGTCTGTGTTAACTAAGAAGGCCAATGTAACCGTCTTGAAGGGGAACTGCGCTGTGGAGAGGAGTCTGTTAGCAACCTCACTGATTTTTCTGCCTCATTCCCTGGCTATTAGTCAGTGGTTTGGTCTCACGTCCGTCTGTAGACTGATGCCGTTGGTTAAATCCTCTTGCTCAAGACTGGCCTCTTGCTCTGTCTTTGCTCATGTCACACATATGTACTAAGAGACTCCGGTGGATTCACAGACGGACAGTGGTGTCTGCTGTGGGATCTNGCTGCCAGGGATGAGAGCTGGATGAACTAGGCCATCCTACGCCAGCTCTGCAGGCCCCCTGTGTAACGGGCCATTCTGTCCCTCCACTGGCCCACTTTATCCTTTGAGAATGAGCAAGAGTGGCCAGACGAGGTCTGAGAGCCTCTCAGATTCTGAATAAACTGGATTCAAAGTACCNAAGATTCTTTGAGGTGAGATGTAAGCTCACAGTCTCTGGGGATGTTTCTATAATTGATGGCCTGGGCATAGATGTGGATTTGTGAGGATGTATAGACTCTGTTTACCATTTACATTCGTGGGAACTGCCTAGGACGGTGGGTTCCATTTGGATATTTGCCTAGACTATCAACTGGTATTCTTTCCTTCTCTTGAAAATTAATTAATTAATTAACTGTGTGTACGCATGTGGGCACGTGAACATCAGAGGACAAGTTACATGAGTCTGCTCTCTCCTTCCACTGTGTGGGATGCCAGGGATCACACTCAGATCAATAGGCTAGGTAGCAGGTAGCTACTGAATCATCTTGCTGGGCCAGTTGTCATTCTTAATCCAGAAAGTCGGACATCTGAAAATCCAAAACTGCGACATGTTTGGAGCACAGTGATGACCCTGATCGGTTTTGTGTTCTCTGCACACACAGGCCTTCTGCACAGGGTGGGCTTGGTGACACTTATAAACTGCACACGGGCCCCTTTGGTCTTTGTGGCCTGGGGTGCCAAAGTCAGTTCACATGGCTCCCCATGAAGTCACAGGTAAAGGACCCACACGTCCAGGATTCTTAAAGACCTTGTTTTAGAAAAATAAACCAATTAAATAATACTGCCCCCTGTAAAAGCAGGCTTTTAATGGGTTCCACAGGGGGGTGTTCAGTGTGGCAGGTCCCGATGAGCTTGTCTGCTGCCGTGCAGGGACTTCGGTCTTGTACGGCGTGGGCATGGGTTCACAGGGACTTCGGTCTTGTACGGCGTGGGCATGGGTTCACACATGTTCTCCGTGTTCTCCCCTCCGGCTGCTGCAACTCCGTGGTACAGATGGAGGACCTGCGTGCCCTCAACAGTTTACCTCCTTTTCAGTGGAAATGAGAAATGAAGTAATGAATTAAAGAAAAACACAAAGTAGAATTTCTCACTTGCTTTCCTGGGGCAGCCACGGAGGAACAAAGAACCAGTGTTTTTCCGGACAGCCTAATCAAATTCTAATGGCTTTTATGTGTTGACTTTTGCTCAAAGATCCCTCCTCCCATGGGAAGGCTGCTGGGCTTTCAGGGTGTGTGCAGAGCTTGTATTGGAGCCCCAGGCTCCAGGGTAGGGCTCACCAAACTCCAGCCTCAGGGTCAAACCCTACCTACTGCCTATTTTTGTCAAGCCATTAAAGCAAAACAACAAAAGAAGCGTATTTCCCAACACAGTAAGATTCTGTGAGCGTCCGATTCCTGTCTGTAAGTGAAGCTTGCTAGCTTGCTGCTACGTCACCTGCCTCGTCTCCTGTCTATTGTTCTTTGGCCTTACGATGACACATAGCTAAGTGCTACTTGCCCTTTCCAGGAAAAGCTTGCCAGCCTCCNCTTAGGAAGGCCAGGAAAAGGAGAGGACACATGGCCTTTCCTCNCAGGAATGGATGCTTTCCCCCTCAGGATCTCCACAGGCTCAAAGGGAGAAGTCAAGGGAAGAAGTTGGTTCACCTGGAACCTTCCAGAAGTTACCTATTGCTTATGAAAATTACTCTTCACGGTGTGTGTGTGTATGTGTGTGTGTGTGTGTGTGTAGGGTGTGTGCACACATGTGCATGTACACACACTCACTTGCAGAGGTCAGAGATTGTTGTCAAGTGTCTTTTTCCATCACATGACACTTTATTTTCTGAGACAAGGTCTCTCATTGAACCTGGAGGTCAGCACTTCAGCTAGGTTAGTTGGCCAATGAGCTCCAGGGTTTCCCTCTCTATTTCTCCAGGCCTGGGGCTATCCACTTTTGGACATAAACCACTCTAGCTGTCTTTAAATGTGGGTTCTGAGGGATCAAAACTCAGGCCTCCGTGCTTCCATGGTAATGACTTTCCAAATGACCCAGACCCTTCACTTTCTGACCTCCTCAGGTTGATGTCTGAACATCAGCCCCCCTCGTCCAATGCTCTTAGTCTTTGACGACATCTTGATTCTCAGCCCACGTGCTGGCTCAGGAAGAGAGGTGTTCCCATCTTCCTACAGGAGCCGAGCAACACTGATCGTAGATTGCCGTGTGCAGATCAAGTGTGTTGTCTAGAATGGCTTCAGGAGCTTCTAACTTGCCTGTTTGCCAAGCACATTTTAAGCAGTCTGCATCGTAACTCAACCTTCACAACCAGCCCAGAGAGGTTCTCTTTCAACCCCTTACACAGCGAGGAAACAGAGACAGAGANCNTAGATGGTTTGCCTAAGGTGGAACAACCCGTGTATGGTTAGAGCCATGATTCAAACCCAGGGAGTGAGGGAGTGTGCACTTGGCCACCACCACACACCAGGGCGCTCTCTAGACTTCCGGGAGGCTCCGCAGGTCTTGTTCCATCAATCTTCATTACGGTAATACTCGGCAGTNAACTGTTTGATGCTTGAACAAGGCCCATGTTCATCTGTTCTTCCTCCGTCTGTCTCTCCTGTTCTTCCCTTTTTCCTTTTTCCCTTCCCTTCCCCCTCTTCCTCCTCATCTCCTTCCTCCCCTCCTTCCTTCCTTTTCTCTTTCCCTCTCTCCTCTCCCTCCCTCTGTCTGAAGTTAGGCGTTAGTGTCGGAGATGCATGGATTTAGGGTGTTTTGTGAATGGGAAAAATGAAGAAAGAAAGGGCTCATTCCTATTGACAAGGATNCTTGGCCCCCCTCACTGCTGCCGGGTAACAAGAGTTCTAATTCTCCTGTCAGTTATAAGTGCTGGCTTGCTCCAGAACCGTAGACCTTCCTTCATCCTTTCTGCCTCCAGTCGATATTTTAATGAAAATGCAAATTGTAGAAGACTTGAGAAAGACAGAGCTTTTGACTTCCTGTGGAGGAGCCCCTAGAAAATGATTCACCCTATTCTCNGGAGCCCCGGTCCTGGGTACCTAGAGGAAGAGGCATTGTCTGAGGTGTTGCCTGCACACTGCATGATAGGGATACAGTCAGCATCGAATGTGTGAGATTATGATGGAGATGGAAGTTCCTGCCATAGTGACACCATTGCCGTGGAAATATCAGAGCTGCTGCAGCAAGATACTCCTGNGTCTTTGGTGGCACTGGCAGAAGCACACACACTGCACCACAGTTCTTTNAAGGCACAGTATGTCCCCTCAGGTACAGGATGTGACAGCAGACAGTGTGGGTAGCTGCATCACTGGTCTGTATTTACTTTCTCCAGTTTTCATCGATCCTTTAGAATATATTTCTTCTTACAAGGAATGCTGTGATGACTGATCTCAGTTGTCAGCCTGACGCACCCAGAAAGAGGGAACCTCACTTGAGGAGTTGCCTCCTTCAGATTAGCCTGAAAATATCTGCGGGACATTTTTCTTGATTGCTAATCGATGGTGGAGGGCCCAGCTTGCTGTGGGTAGTGCCATCCCTGGGCAGCTGGTCCTGGGTGGTGTAAGAAAGGAGGCNGAGTGAACCAGAAAGAATGAAGACAGTCAGCAGCGTCTCTTCGTGGTTCTGCATCAGTTCCCNCCTCCAGGTTCCTGTCGCGAGTGCCTGCTCCATCCTTCCCTCCCTGATGAGCCGTAAGTTGTGAGGTGAAACGGACCCTTTCCTGTCCAGGTGGTTTAGGTTCTGGTGTTGATCNCAGCAACAGAAAGCNAACAGGATGGATGNNTTACTGTGGAACTCTTCCNTGTCCCACCTCAGCACCACGGGGCCTCTGGGAACCTGTCACCTAAGGAGGCAGTCCTCCGACCACAGCCCTGCTCCTGGGTGATGTGAGACTGTCACCACACCCAGGGCAGCCGCACTTTTTTCCTTGGGCGCTCTGATGGTGCCTTCTGTAAGAGGCGGCATCTCAGTGAGTTTTAGNTGCCTGTCCTATTTTCTTGTGTACTGTGGAAAGCGTTTTTAGTGTGGTCTGTGTTGTTGGGGTGTGTACACCTGAATGCTGGGGACAGAACAGAGCCATGCTCTTGCACCTGGGGATAGTGACGGGCTCTTTCTTTGCCAGAAACTAGGCTTTCTTTCCTCCTTTGCACTCTGCCACCTCCTCCCTCTGTCAGACAGCAAACCTTTGTAGCTGATTTCTGATGAACTTCACTTTCTCTCCTCAGTCATCCGGCGGAATCCCTTTGGTATGGACATCTGCTGCCGGAAGGGATCTCGAAGTCCCCTGCAGGAACTCTACAACCCCATCCAGGTAGGACCCCGGACCTCTCTGCTGTTGGTGTGTTCTGGGGATTGGAAATGCCCTCCATTTCCTGACATTTTTACCTTCAGTGATTGCCTTCATGTTCAGCATCCTTAATCTGAAGTCCAAANNACTCCCAAACCTAAAACCTTTTGAGCAGCAACACNGCACCACAAGTGGAAAATTCCATGTCTGATCTGACACAATGGGCCACAGTGGGAATGCAGATGTACTGAAATACTGTATGAAGTTATCTCCAGGCTCTGTATGTAAGATACATATGAAATATAAATGAATCTCGTGTTTAGACTTGGATCCTATCCCAAGGTATCTCACTGTGTATGTACAAATATTCGAAAAACCCTGGGTGGAAAACAGAGATCTGAACCATTTCTTGTCTCAAGCATTTTGATAAGTGTAATCCAGGAACATGTTAGAAGTTGTAGAAAAAGCAGTTCAGAGAAGTGTGCAGGATTTGTGCGGGACTGCGCTTCAGACCTTCCGGGGTTTGGGCCTCTGAGGTCACGTAGTCCCAGTCTTAGCAATGGGACTCTGAACTTCAAGAGCCACCAAGCTTGTGAAGCCTCCTGCTGGCACTGCCAGAAAGGCATGGTCATGGATAAACTCGCCACCCACACCCCACATGGGATTCCTGAGACCCAGTGATGGCCTACATGCTGTGTTCTATACTGAAGACTCCCTGGTTGAGAGTGTGGGTGTAAAGTGACTGTCACTGTCTTTCTGGCTCATTAGTTTAACAAGGCAGCAAGCATGGTATCAGTGGTGTTGAGGAGAAGAGAAAGCTGGACTTGGAGGAACTTGCCTTTCATGGGAAGCAAGAGGCAGTCAGAGGCTTGGTCACCATGGCAATAGCCACAAGTCACTTAAGTCTGGATGTGGAGACTCTGGGCTGGTCCTCCTGTGGGAATGTCAGTCAGTTGACTGTTTCTGGCACTGAGAGCTGGTGGTTGGGGAACTAAGCCAATGCCAGCTGACTTTAAGTAACTGCCGAGAAATGCGTGTATGGGGGAGTGATGGCCTGGTCATAATCTCAGGGCTTTATTTGGGGCTGAATTCTCAGTTTTGTATTTCTGTAGTCCATGGTGCCTGGCGGGAGAAGATGACAAATTCTTAGTCATGGCAAAGACATGAATCTAAGAACTTCTTTGTTCCACCTTCTCTCTTGCCTACCACCTGTGCCCCGTTCTGGGGGAAAAAGGACTAGAGTCTGGGCACACTTGGTGGCTTCATGGTGTCCAGTGATGCCCTCTTACTTCTCTGTCTTGGGGCTCTAGGTGTGACTTGGACAGAGCAAGCAGGTGATTGCAAACTCNGTGTCTCCTGAGGCTTCCGCTGCTGCCCTTTGTAGAGACTCAACAGGGATTTGGTATTTGGGTTTCTGTTGGTGCCCCAGTGACCTGGCCATTGTGAGTAAGTTTCTTAGCCTGTCTACATTCCCATCTTCATGGAGAGATCAAATCAGGCTTTGGTCAGACATAAGATTTCTGCTATGCTACAGTGAAAGCCACCAGGCTACTGCGTCACAAACCATCCTCTCTTTCTGCGGACACCCTCTGTTGACGAGCAGCACAGGACGCATGGGCAGTCATTTCCACCCTAGCTCACCCAATGGGTAGAAAGCCCATGGACTGCATCTTGCCCACTGTTTATCTTCAGTGCCTAACACTAGACCTAGTTAATGTCAGGGGTCCCCAAATATTTGTGACTTTTGNATGTGTGAAAGTCAGAGTTCAAGTTCCCACTTCCCACGTCTCTAGCTGTGCAAGCTGGAAGGGGTGACGAGTCCTCTCTAGGTGTCAGTTTCCCATCTTAAACACCTCTGTGGAATGTTGGGAGGACAAGTCATTGGTTGGGATTTGTCACTTCAGAGTCAGACTTGGTGTCATCATTTCCTCACTATGTGACTTTGGACAAGCTACATAACCACTCTGAGGCTGCCGCCCCTCTTTTATAATGCTCCAAGACTAATACCAAGTCCTGGTTTCAGAAGTGCTGTGGTGACTTCCTCCCGTCTGCCTTCCTGGCTTGTTCACTCCTTGACTCTCTGGCATGTGAGGCACTGGACATAGAGGGTGGTGAGGTGGCTATGTCCCAGGACTGGTGTGCATGACCCTGTATGGTGTCTTGGCAGACCAGTCAGAGAGAGGTGACCATCTCATCTAGAGATGTCAACTTCCTCCTCACAATGGTAGTGAGTATTGTTTTAGTGAGAGGTATGTTGAGCTCTGGCCTAAACCTTGGGGTGGCTGGGAGGTGGCCCCGGCTGTCACGGGGGAGGGCACTGGTAGGTGAGTCACTGTCCTTCAAGGATGTCCTGGGCACATTGTCTGGCTTCTCCACATTGTTTCAGGAAGATCACCCCATTTCCTGTGGATGTAGTCTAGGGATGTTTTTTTCTGGGTCTAGCTTCCTTTACAAGTGACAATTATGCCCCNTTCCCGTGCAGAGTCCTTAAGTAGGGCTTTGTTTTTGGAGGAGCAGCCCTGGTTAGTGGTGGGCTGTGGAATTCAGAGGAGGGGCTGAGCACTCTGGTGAGAATAGACAGCATCTCCTTCCTGAGTCATCTCTGTGCTCAACACTGGTTTGAGCTCCCCTGCACTTTCTCATATTTTCCTGCCAGCTAAGCTGCTGAGCCTGGAATGGTGTAGTCACCAAGGCAAGTGACGAACCCTTTGATCGCTCTAACCTGAACTGCACCCAGAAATGCTGTTTGCAGCTTTTCTGCTGATTGTCTATTTGGGCTTAATATAGAATAGTAAAAACAAAGACAATTTTTTTTTTAATATTACGAGAAACTTACCTTATGGCAAGAAGGCACCTTCTTAGTTACTTTAGACACATACCCTTGGCCAGATGCTTTCTGGATCTTGGATTCCTCTCACTGGATCTGCATGTGAGCTCTGAGCTGGATGCCACTTCCCCTTTTATGGATAGGGAACTGAAGCCAATAATTGGATGTGATTTATTCAAACCCAGATAGCCAGTAGGAAGCCTTGAGGATTCAACCACAGAAGGAACTCCTGACAACCTGGGTAGAGGGTACTGTGGTGATATTTTGCATATGTTCTAACACATAAAGCTTGTCTGAAGATCAGAGGGCAGAGCCAGCCACAGAGTTAGCCACAGAGGCCAGGCAGTGGTGGCACACACCTTTAATCCTAGCACTCAGGAGGCAGAGGCAGACGGATCTCTGTGAGTTCAGGGCCACCCTGGGCTACACCAGATTAATCCAGTCTAAAAGAGAAACAGAGCCAGGCAGTGGTGGCGTAAACCTTTGATCCCAGTACTTGGGAGTCACACGCCTTTAATCCCAGCACTAGGAAGGCTGAGACAGGAAGTGNTATGGCTGGGTGGAGAAAGGCATATAAGGCAGGAGGAGACAGGAGTTTGGCCCCCTTTCGGCTGAGGACTCAGGGACATTCAATCTGAGGATTCGTGGAGACAGGCTCTTCCCCTCTCGGCTGAGGAGTTGGCGAGGTCAGAAGTGGCTGTGGCTTGTTTCCTCTGCTCTTTCAGCATTTACCCNGATATCTGGTTCCGGGTTTTTATTATTGAGACCAATTAGGATTCGTGCTACAGTGTACTCATGGTGACTAGTGACTGCTACTAGTTACTGTCACCATCAAAATGCCCTCAGCAGGAACCATCCTCCCCCAAACAGCTGTAGAGCTAATGAGGTTTTCACTGGGTAAGAACTCAAACCAGCCCTGGGACAGTTGGCTCTAATCTGACTTCTGTGTCCAGGACTTTCTTATTTTAGTGCATTGAAAACCCCAAACCATCCAAAGGACAATTGGTTAAGAAAAAAAAAATCCAAACTTTGCAGTAGTTGATATTCTTAGCAAAATGGCAATGTAGTGTCTTATAATTTTCCTGGTTCACTGCTGTCTCCCTGGCCCCAAAATAAAACATAATTGCTGATCGGATCAGCTGGCACCGAGTCACCAAAAGTTCAGGAGTTGCCAACCACATGCTCGTGGGCTGAGCCATCTGCAGGCCGCCCCAGCTCAGTGCAGACCCACAGGGCAGAGTATTGCTCTCATCTGGGTGAGAGGGTGTTATTGTCCCTGAATGCCAGCGAGGGCGAGACAGCTCGTCCTCCATCTTCCCCACCTCCTGGCCTCTGATGGATTCCCTGAAGTCTTTGCAGTATCATTCACGCGGTTCAGCCCTGCCCTGCCTTTCTTTAGTGTATGTGCCTGCCCTGTCATTAGAGATTTTCAGGGGGCAGGATGCATGGCCTAGTACTGACCATGAACTTGGAAGCAGCACAGCTAAGTCTGCACAGGGCATGGCAGATTGTATGGGTGTCTGGCTTCCTAGGGTTCCTGGGTCCTGGTGCTCAGGGACCCAGTAATGTTCTAGGTGACCTGTTGTAGAGAAAAGGGGGTCATGTATTGCTGAATGTGGCTGAAACTCTGAGGTCCCATTACCTCTGTTACAGGTATAACGATCTCTTGGTGTGCCAACGTGCACTTTGTGCTCCTCCAGGTTAACCCGGGATTAAGGATGGAGTGAAGAGAGGAAGGGAGGAAGCGGAGGAGGAGAGAGTCAGTGTTCACTGAGCATGTAATACATACCTGTGACTATTCTAGACATCTTCCAAACATGGTCTTGCTGTTGTCTACTGAACAGNCATTTTCTCTGCCATTGAGCCACAGCCCAACCCCTCACTGAACCTTTACAACCCCCTCAGATTAAGGTCTCTGATAACACTGTTTTTTCAGAAGGTAACTGAGATTGAACAGCGTGCCAAGATCTGACCTGGCTAGCACTTCCTCTCCTCCAGGTAGAAAAGAGGTTCCAGCAGGATCTCTTTCCTAATATGTCAGGGTGAGGCGTGGGTCCACCTTGGGCCATGTGCTCTTGGGCCCAGATAAAAGGCTCTCGGTGGCTGGAGCTGAGGCCATGGAATAGTGTGAAATGCACAGTAGATGTCCTGTAGGTGGTGGCGGCCGGCAGTTTTCTTTCTTCCAGAGTCTGATGTCCGGCCAAGGCAGGGAGAGAGGACTTTGTGTCCTGGATGGAGCCAGGTTAAGCAGAAGTCACCTCCAAGAACTCTGCTGTTGGCTGGTGTTTTTCACTCCTTAGTCCATTCAGTTGAAATTACTATATTGCAAAGCTGCTGTGGTCCATGGATGGAGGGGGCTGTGGAGGTGTTCCTTGCCCCCCGTTTGGGTGTCGTCTTCTACAGTGCTCAGCACATTTTGCTGGTTCTACAGAATAGAGAGAAAAGGCCCCAGAAAAGAGAGAGAGATGGAAAATACCACAGCAGAAAAAACTCTCTCAAAGGATGAGGGGAAATGTCACATATTAGCACCCCTCCCCCAAGTCCTGTGCACAGTGGGGAGACTCTACAGAGGCCTTTGAGCCAGACCCTTGAAGACACATCAGATGTTAGGAGCGGACAGCATTGCAGATGACAAGAACAAACAGTGGAGTGGTGGCCACAGTCACTCTCAGGATGGTGCTGGGGCCTGGCTGGAAGGGACAGAAGCGTGTAGTCCCAGGTAGATTGGGCTGTATTTCTCATCTAGAGAGAGTGGTAGTTAAGGTAGGTGGACAGCAGGGTCCCTGGGAGACACTCAGCTCACAAAGCAGCTGTAACTCTGACTCAGCCACTTGTTAAATGGTGGGGCTCCTCTAGAGAAGGAAACCCCCAACTTTTGGCCTCAATACCACTGTCTATAAAGTGAGAGAATTGTGTTTAACCAGTGGCTCTCAGCTCTGGCCGCATACGAGACGCACAGAGCCTAGGCCTTTCCTCTAGTAGCTGATTTATTTAGTCTGGGATTTTGCCATTGTGTCAATGTGTCCCAAGGCTTCTGGGGTTATTGTTATAGGCTCCAGAGTTTAGAAACACAGAGCTGAAGGGCCCATCAGGCCTTCAGTTGCAGACACCTTTCTTTGAGTCTAACACATCCTGTGTTCTTGCTTTAGCGATTCAGTCAGGTCTGAAGTCTCTTTCCATATGAAGGCAGTGTTTTCCCAAGGACAAGAGGGTCCTTGCTCTCTGTAGCTACCCCAGAAGTGGTGCCCCAGATAACAGATTGGGACAAGGTCCCTCTGAAAGGGATACCTGAGCCTCTCCTGTGAGAAGAGAAGAACCCACAGTTTCAGGCCAGTCATCAGATGAGGTTTCGGGGGATCAGTTGCGCCTTCCAGATAATCAAGGAGGGGGAAGGCCGTCTGCTTTTGCTGTTTGGGAAGAATGTAGGGGGTGGTACCTGCCAGGGAAGGCCAGGAGGGCAGCTGTTGTTCAGCCCAAGCTCTGCTGCATTAATCCCTTCATTACCAGCCACCTGGTAAATGACGAGCCTGTCTCATTATCTAGCTTTGACCCAACAGCTGTCTACCAGCCAAAGAGGGATTGACTTAGTTGTAGTCTGGTTTCCTGTGCAGAATGGCAGCTGGCTGGCAAAGACGAAATATTACATTAACCTGCCCCTACCTANACGCACTCTTTGGAGTGCTGCATTATTCATGGCAAGTGACATNAGGCCAGCGAGGATCGTTGCGAAGCCAGGGACAGTGGGCGGCCTTTGTTGGCCATGGTTAGCTCCATTATACTCCAGCAGAAAGCTACCTGGTCAGATTTCCAATCAGGCTAGGACCTGGAGAGAGATGCAATTCAGATCATAGGACAGGACTGCATACTTGAAGGACATGAGGGAGCCTACCGCAGGCATGTCACCTGGGGCCATTTCACCTGAAGAGAATCAGAGGAAGGTACCTGTCTTATGGGTTTGTGACACTTGAAGACATCACATACCCAAGGCTGAGTGGAGAAATGGCCCATTCAGTGAAGGGCTTGCTTCACACGCAGGAGCGTCTGTCTCTTCTACCCCCAGCACTCACATAGAAGGTGGGGCGTAGCAGTGCACACCTGTAATCCCAGAACTCAGGGTGTGCAGAAAGGGGGATCTCTGGGCCTTGCTGGCTCTGAGGGCACTGTCAAGGTCAAACTTTGTTGGTCAGTGATTACNGGTTGTCAGGACAAAGTTAGAAGTCAAGCCAAGAGCTGACCAGCTCTCTACTCACTGAGAACACAGTCCGTTTTGATTTATGTTGGATCTCAGGCTCTGTACGAGCTAGACACACCATTTGTAAGGCCACGGATGCCTCTGTCTATATGTGCAGCACGAGTACAAAAGTGTCCACTGCACGCAGGTCCTAGACAGTGAGCAGACACAGTGGCTCCTAGAGTTGTGTCTGCTCCAAGCCCCTTCCTAACTCTGTGAGCGCCTGGAATGGGGAGTTAACCAAGCCCCTCTTTGAGGTGGTGATGCGCCGTTGAGTTCATGGCTAACCCTGTTCTGTTTTGGACACAGAAGATTCAGGAACGCCCCTCTTACTTGATACATGGAAATGTGGGGAGGAAGTGCTTGGAACTAATGGGCTTTCTCTAGGGCAGTCTGTGCGAACAGAATCTGACATATTTCAGTGGGAGAAGAAGCGTTTGGGTGACAAAATGACCTCAGCAATTGCCAAACGGTAACACAGCTGGACAAGCCGCCATTTACCGAAAGTTATTTCCTGAATTACCCTCAATTAGGAGAGGCCTCCTCATAATTTGATTTTTCTGTAAATTGCACAACTCAAGCAGCTTTTTGGCCAATTGGAACTTGACCTTGTGTGATGGAGATTGTGTGCCAGAACCTGGCTTGCTGTCAAGCTCTGTGGGTGCTGCTCTGGGGGAGGAGTGGAGGGGTCTTGTCCTCTAATACACATGCTGGTCACTGTAGATCTCAGGCAAATGGCTGAACAGTTTCAACTGGAGACATTGCCTGTAAAACAGGAATACAAAATGCAAAGGTTTTAGCCTTTTCAGCATTACATTTGAAAATACATAGCACTCTAAGCATGTGACAGACAAGTCAGGCTGCACTGTTGCCACGGACTGGTGTTTTATTGCTGTTGTTCACTCAGAAGAGCCCTCCTCTGGGAGGAGAGCCCTCCTCTGGGAAGAGAGCCCTCCTCTGGGAGGAGAGCCCTCCTCTGGGAAGAGAGCCCTCCTCTGGGAGGAGAGCCCTCCTCTGGGAAGCACTCCCTGCTTTCCCTCCTCTGGGAAATTTCTGGTAGCCAGTGAGAGGTGAAAAATGAACAGGTGAAATGAATTTTAATAAGGTGTTTTATCCAACCCAATGCACTCAAAATATAATCATTTCTACATGTCATTGATTTTAAAAAAATCACTAAGGTAGCCTGTGTCCTCACTTTCATACACTGTCGGAAGTACAGGATTGACCCTGGAAGCATGTCTGGCTTTATCCGGCTTCCGGCTACCATATGGGACAGTGTGGCCATTAAAATGACCCACACTTATTGGTGTGTCCCTAGCTAGTTTGTACTGGCTTCTTTAGGTGAGGCGCCCTCTAGAGGACAGGGACTGTGACTTGTGAGGCTGGGGTACCTGGCTGGAACTGGCCAGGTGTGTATTGTATTGCTTACCTTTCTCATTTATTCTAACTAATGATTTAGGACACAGCCTATCATGGCAGGGAAGACATGGCGGCTGCAGTGGCCACTGGCTTATTACCTCTGGGTGTCAGAAAGCAGGGGGAGCCTGGCTGGAAACCCTGCCAGGCTGTACCCCTCAAGGCCTGCCTTCACCCCTCAAGGCCTGCCTTCTAGCAAACCACTCACTTCCCCCAGCTAGGCCCCACCTCCTAAAACTTCCACAGACTCCCCTTCCCCCAAATGGTGCCACCAGCTGGAGACCGAGTGCTCAAACACAGGAGTCTACTGGGGGCATTTCACATTCAAAACCCAACATGAGGTGTGGAGGCTGTGAACACGGTCACTTTCCCCTGGGCCCTGTGAACTCAACACGGGCAAGCTTCATTCCCCAGAGCCAGAAACAGCTAGATACCACCTGGGTGTCTTAGCTAGNGTTACCATTGCTGTGATGAGACACTGTAATCAATGAAACAGGGGGAAGAAAGGGTTTGTTCAACTTATACTTCCATATCACAGTTCCTCTCCAAAGGAAGTCAGGACAGGAACCCAAGCAGGCAGGAGCCTAGAGACAGGAGCTGATGCAGAGGCCATGGAGGGGTGCTGCTTACTGGCTTGCTCCTCATGGCTTGCTCAGCCTGCTTTCTGATAGAACCCAGGACCACCAGCCAGGGATGGCACCACCCACAATGGGCTGGGCCCTCCGGCATCAATCACTAATTAAGAAAATGTCCTACAGGCTTGCCTATAGCCCAATCTTAGAGATGCGTTTTCTCAGTCGAGGCTCCCTCCTCTGGGATGACTCTAGCTTGTGTCAAGTTGACATAATAACACCAGGCAGCACACTAGGGTTCGGGGAAGAAGAGTCCCTCTTTGCTCCAGGCTGGTGCCCCTGGTTTCCCCACACAGAGTTCCCGAGAACTTGATGCTAGAGAAGGGCTAGTACCCGGAGTGCATCAGCCCTCCCTCTGTCCATCCTACCCCCACCTCCCCTACAAGGCAACAGCTCTCCAACAGCACAGTTTAAATGAAGGAGCTGGAATTTGGAGCCCTAATTAATGAATTCAGATTCTGCCTCTTTCCCTAACTGCAGGGCCACCTTAGGGAAGAAATTCAGTTCTTGGGGGCTTCAGTTCCCTCATCTGGAAACTGGGAGTGACTTATTAACCCCAGCTAACAACACAGTGTCACAGCAGTTAAGACTTGGGGTTCTTAGAGCCAGGGTTCCCAGGGTCAAATCCATACTTACTGGTAAGGGAATTTAGGATATTCTCCTAATCTCGCTGTGCCCTAGTTTCTTAATCTGTAAAGTGGGGATACTGACAGTTCCCAGATCTTTGAGTTGTTACAAAATGAAGTGGGTTGATTTATATGAACTGCCCAAACAATGACATGACATACACCCACATACAGCAGCCAGTGGTTTTTTTGTTTTTTTTTTTAAAAAACCTTAATATGTCCATTCTTAAATCTTCCCGTAGGGTCCTCAGAATACCTCTGGTCCTAGTGGGTGGATTCAGGGAAATAGGAGCCTGTGCCTGCAACTACAGTCCCCTTCCCGGCTTGGCCACCAGTCCCGCAGACTCACAGGCACTTTGTGAGCCGGGCAGAACACTCCCAAGCCAAGAGTGTGTTTGCTGAGGCTGTAGACAATGTCTGACTCAGGGAAGGTGCAGGAAGCTAGGACTCCTGTGGCTTGGGAACTTCATTTTTATTTCTTAAAAAAAAGAGAAAAGAATGAAAGTCTTAGGCAGCTGTTTTTAGATGTTCCTTTTTTGAGCGGTCCCTGCCCAGACATAGTAACCCTGTGTAAGTCTCTTCTCNACTCATGCTCCTTGCCCGCAGGGGTCTATTTCTGTCACTCCACTGGTTCTTCAGATTTCGNTGGAGATGGTTTGGCAGCCATCTTTCATCCACTTGCTGAAGCTCCACCAAGTCCTGGTGTTCAAAGAGGGGTGTAGATGGCTTTGGGTCTTTCCCCAATTAACAGGAGGCCTAAGCCAGTGAGAGCAAGCACAAGCAGGCACTGGGCAGGGCAGGCCTTGAGCTGCCCATTCAGAGAGGATCAGTGGCTCTAATTAGTTGTGGCCTCACTGGGTTTCTATTGGTGAAAGGGCTGGCTCCAGAGCCAGGCACAGATGCAAGCTGGGGGAATGAAGGGCACACAGCCCTGGGTTTGATTCTCAGCACTGCGTCAACGATAGCATGGTGACACAGACTTGGAATCCCAGCAGTTGGGAGGTGAAAGCAAGGGAATTAGAAATTCAAAGTTATCCTTACCGAGTTTGAAACCAGCCTAGGCTATATGAGACCCTATGTCAAAATCTAACAGTGGAGCTGGAGAAATGGCTCAGCAGTTAAGAGCACTGGCTGCTCTTCTAGAGGACCTGGGTTCAATTCCTGGCACCCATGTGGCAGCTCAAGACTAACTCCAGTCCCAAAGACACCCTCACACAGATACACATGCAGGCAAAACACCAATGCACATAAAAAATTAATAAATTAAACAAACAAACAAACAAACAGGAGATGGCTTGGTCAGTGAGTGTTTGTTGCACAAGCAGGAGGGAACTGAGTTCAGATCCCCATCACACATGTTTAAGGGGGGAAAAAAAGCTGGTGTTTGCTCCTGCACTGTGTCCCAACATTGGGGAGGTAGGCACAGGAGGGTCCCTGGAACTCACTGGCCAGTAGTCTTAGAGAATTGGCAAGCTTCCAGTTCAATGAGAATTCTGTTTCAAAATAAGTAAATAAACAAATAAATAAGTAAGGTAGAGAACACCAGAGGAAGATANCTNATAGCAACTACCGGCCTCCACATGCGCACACAAATATCCATGCACACACCTCCTCACACCCATGAAATGTACACAAATGACATAAATTAAACAAAGTCCATTTGTTCCTCAGGACAAAGAGTTGGAAAAACTCAGACCCATGGTTTTTGCCAATGGAACATTCTAGTTTCTCTTTCTCAACCAGAAAGACTGGCAAGAAGGAACACTGTACATCCACNGTGTAGGGACAGNTGTGAACTGGAGAAAACCCCGTCTCTGACTACTGAGTGAGCCCAGCCATGCACCCGGCAGGCAGCTCAGCAGTTCTGTGACTGACATTCCCAAGGACCTATATTCCATGGCTGATGGGCTTGCTTGCAGATCACACCCTGATTTGTAGGGAGGTTGCATGNNAGAATGATGGTTTGAAAGTGAGGAGGCTTGAAGTCTGTCTTGAGGCTCGTCCTTCAAAGACACAGACTAGCNTACNGCTGTACCCTCCGCCTCCTCAGTCTCCNGCTGTCCACGCTTGGGATTCGCATCTGCTGAATGGTACGTCTCGGTTCAGAAAGCCAGCTGCTTCTCTGTAAGTTTTCTTTCATGTGACAGAATAAATGAGCTGGTGTCTGAGAAGTGTGACTCCTTTAAGGAGCTGAGGAGCTCACAAGCAGCTGACATCCAATTATTCCTGGTCACGGGGGAAACCGACTGAATGAGACGCTGAGATCTCAGATAAGCTCCTGGCCTGTTCCTCAGTGAGTGGCTCTCCTTCCTTTCCACATACCCTCAGCNCACCAAGGAATGGGCTGGGGCGTTGCTGTCCTCAGAGCCCTGCGCAGACAGTGAACTGCCCACCGTTNTCTTAATGAGGACCAGCTAGAGAAACGGAAAGCCCTTGTTTATTTTCTTGCTTGCTTGTTCATTCACTTATTTATTTTACTACCCATAATAAAGTGTCATTTTTTTTTCTTGATCAAGAAAATAGTTGTTTGAGTGATGAGAAAGCAGCATATACCAATGGATTTTCTTTTTTCTAATTGTAGGCGGGGGCTGTGGCTTAATTGGTAGAGCACTGGCCTAGCATGCACCAAGCTTTGAGTTTGGTCCCCAACACGGCATAAAATGGGTCAGATTGTGGTACAAACCTGTAATCCCAGCACTTGGGAGGTGGTGGCTGAAGAATGGCCACTTAGTTTGTTTGAGGTAGCCTGGGTCACTTGAGGTCCTACCTCAAAATAAACCAAACACACACACACACACACACACACACACTGCAGAAATACAAGCTTGGCTTTTCTTGGAGTCAAGAGCAGGCACTAGAGGAGTGGAGGGGCTATGGATGAGAGATCTCTCCAGGATATGATGCTATAACTAAATCAGAGAGGAGGACCGGATAAGCATCTTGTTAAGATAAGGCCTTGCCAGAAACAGCACTGGCAAATTGCAGCCATTTGTCATCCAATTAGTGTGCAGGTGTGGGCTTCCGCACCTAAGGAAGCCCTGTCTCTATCAGGACCTCCGTCCATTTTAACATCCTTGTCCTGATCCAGCACAAACCGAAAACCTCAGGACACAGGCACCTATGTGGGAGACACCTTCATCGAGGCTCAGACAAAGGATNTTGTGGAGAGTAAAAGCCACAGCAGCCTTCAGGAACCCTGNGTTNCCAAAGCCACTTAAGGGCNTGGGAGGCAGGCAGTGCCCCTCTGTGATGCTGCCTTAACCTTGACTCAGGTCATTAGAACCCCAGGCCTGTAGTTGCTGTCTTCCCAAGCTTTGGCAGGCAGAATGCTCCCCCAAATCATGGGAGAGTACTNCCTTATGTGACAAAGTNGACCATGCAGCCTCAGTGAAGAGTTTTAAGGTCNGACTGTCTGGACTCTCTAGGGAGATTCACTGTGTATCATAAGCCATAAGATAGAGGCAAGGCCGTCAAAGACAGACAGACAGACAGAATAGGCTGTTGCAGCTCATTTGGTACAGTGCATGTTTAGCATGCATTAAATCCTGAGTTTGATCCCTAGGATCATGGAAATGGGGCATGGTAGAGCGTGCCTATAATCCCAGCACTCGGGAGGTTGATGTGGGAGGATCAGGAGTTCAGGGTCATCCTCAGCTACACACAGAATATGAGGCCAGCCAGGGCTATCTGAGACCCTGACTCAAAGTTAGTAAGTAAGTAAATAAATAAATAAATTCAGGAAACGGCGAGTAGATTTTCCCTGAGTGCCTAACAGGATCCTGTATTACTCCCCTTGACTTTAGGACTTTGAACCCCAGAACCCCATGAGAGTCAACCATATTGTCTTAAACTACTGAGTTTGGGGTGCTCAGCTGCAGCAGTAGGAACCTAACATGCCCACATATCTTTGTAGTTGGAGCTGAGGGGCCCTTTCCTGCATGCTAAGGTCCAAGGGAAGCTTGGGGGATGCAGGGCCTACGATCGCTGATGAGCAGAGTCCCACACCCCATTCAGTCTAGAAAATGGGAATGCAAATGCTTTTCGGTGTGTTGTGGGTTTGTGTCCCAAAGCCCACCCTGAAGATGAAAACTGCGTGGAAACAGCAAGTCACGGGCTGTCTGTCCTGCTGATCAATGCTGGGAATCCTCCTGTCTCCATGATCCTGTAAGGATCACTCGAGGCATAGCGAAGCCAAGCCTAGGCCTTGCCCGACAGGTGACCCTGCCACTGGCTCGTCTCCACTTACACACCTCCAGGGAACAGCCAGGAGGCTACAGCTAAAGTACCTGCTGTGTCTTCAAGAACAGACCTGAAATTTGCGTGCACTCACTCCTCTGTGGATGGGTCCTGCAGATGGGAGGTGCCACCACTGTGCTTGGTACAACAACCGAGTGGGGAGGGCGGGGACTAAACCCTGTGGCAATCCCCAGTAAGATGTGTTAAGACTTGTTTTTAATCACAGTTTTATAGAATTGCCAGGGTTCACANAGTACTCACAAGGCCAAGCCACTGAAAGACAGTTCTGTGAGGGCAGCAAGTGCGTGTGATGTTTGGTTATGGTGCATCCCCGTGTGTCATGTATTAGAAGTGTGGTCTATGATGATGGAATATACACTCACACTAGTACACACCTAACATCAATTTATCGTGTGTGTGTGTGTGTGTCTGTGTCTGTGTACTTGTGCCANAGGACATGTGTGAAAAACAGAGGATAACTTTGTGAAGCTGGGTCTCTCTTCCCACCTAGGNAATTGAACTCAGGCAACCAGGCTGGCTCAGCAAGTGCCTTTACCCACTGACCTGTCTTACCAGCCATTGCTTTTAATAAATAGTAGGTGAGGCTAAACCTAGCTGTCTAGACCAGAGAGGGCAGAGAACATGCCGGTTCAGAGCAGGTGGCCCTCCTAGTTACATGCTGTGTGGCACTGAGCAAGGTGCTTCACCTGTCTGTGTGCCTCAGTTTTCATATCTCCCCGTGTAAGGATAACAGCAGCTACTTCATAGGTTTATTGTGTTCACCAAATGAAGAGAACACAGTAAAGGGCTTGAGCTATGCCAGACACGTATGACGTGTGACTGTCCAGCAGCCACAGCCACAGTCATCACAACCAGCCACAGCCACAGTCATCACAACCACGGCCAAGGTCACAGGCTTCCAGTTCAGGGGTCAGTCAGTAAAGTGTGGGAATGTAGCCCTTACAGCACTCTTAGTACGTGAATTCTCGGGCGTGGCTAGAATCAGTCCCTCAGCTGACAGCCGCTCTCATCACACTCCAAGGCTTTGCTGAGACAATCCAAAGGCTTCTGGGACTCTTAACAGTGTCCTCTCCAGAGGTAGTAAGCTGTGGATGGCTATTGGCACACTGTAGAGTGCTGTGCCCGATCTGGTTAGCAATCTTTCCCTACTGTTGCACTGTCATAGTCAGAGCCTGCTGTGCCTATGGATAAAGTACCGGACATCGGTTGGTCTGTCCTGCCGCCTGAGGTTGCAAAATGAAGTCAGGAAGGGTTGTTTAATTTTGGTTACGTTCATCTTCTTCTGGGATGGAGAAATTGGCCTCTCTCAGCCCTGCTCTACTGCCGTGAGATGNGGCTCGTTCTACAGTGGCTCATTTATCTGGGTCTGTCTCCATTCTGAAAACGGCAAGCAAGCAGAAAGACTGATGAATGAAGGCCCTGGAGAGGCCAGAACACAGTGCTCACTGTCATCGGAAGCTGGGGCCCCTGCTATGGAAGATGGGTGGGAAATGAGCTGCCAGGGCAGAATCAGTGGAGTGCTAGCAGAGAAGGCCTTGCACAGAGCAGTCCNGCATCTCATTAACGTGCCTTGTGCTCTAGCACGGCTACTAGGGAATTGTTGGAGCAATTACATTCAAACCTCAATTTTGAGGTTTGAAAAGGGGTCAGTGCATAATTGGCAGGAAGAGAAAAGGAAAGAGATGGCCTGAAACAATAGGTATTAAGTGGCTGTCACTGCTAGGGAGGCTGGGATCCAGGGGCCAGACACCCT
>LZPO01034884.1:277802-300369 GCA_001675575.1 Neotoma lepida | reverse complement strand
TTCTGCACCTCGTCCCCATGAGATGGGGTCTCTCACTGAACCTGGAGCTGGAGCGAGGCCAGCAAGCACCTGTGTGACCCTCCTGTTTCAGCCCTCTGCCCCCAAGTACAGGGGTTACAGGTGTACATGGCCACACTCAGATTTTCTTTTTCACTCCGAGGATTTCATACATGTATACAATGAAATATCACCATGCTCCTCTCCCACTTCCCTCCGTCCACTTCCCAGTCTCCCCCAAAAGACATGTCTACCTCCCAACTTGATTCCTCTTCCTCCTCCTCCTCCTCCTCTTCCTCTAAGTTCATTTAGTGCTGCCCATTTGTGCAATGGATGTGGGGCCGTACACTGGAGTGGGCGACCCACCATTGGCCACACCCCCACAGAGTGACTCATCCATAGAAGCCATCACTCCCAGTAGCTCCCCAGTTAGGGGTGGAGCGTAGTGATTTCCTCCCCACTCTATGCTCAGACCACAGCTGCTGTTACGCAGGGATGCGACAGCCATGTCATGGCCAGCATTTCACAGCGCTCCTCCCCATCCTCTGGGCTCGCATTTTTTTACTTCCTCCTCCACTATGTTTCCTGAGTCCCACCCCTCCCCTGCATGCCCGTTACCTTGGCAACCCCATTCTGCCTCCTGACTGACAGCCACCCTACCCAGAGTTCATCAGGGCTCCCTCTTTTTTGTTGTTGTTGTTTTATTGAGACGAGCTCTCCTCGATAGCCCAGGCTAGAACTCACAATCCCCCTGCCTCAGTATCCAGAGCACTGGGATGATGGAAGCGGATGCATGGCTTAGAGTAAGTAGGGCTTCTGTCCTNGATTTGTGTGTTTATAGTATCATAAAGAGGTTCTATCTGCTCCCCGCTTCCAGTACTCAACTCCTGACAACCATGGATATTTCTACTCTCTCTGCAATTCTGCCTTTTTTAGAATGTTCTTTTGGAATCACACAGCATGCAGTCTTTGCAGCTTGGGTTAAGGTTGGGGTTAGGGTTAAGGATATGCATTTAGGTTGCCTCTGAGTTTTACCATGACTTGTTGCTTGTTATTATTTGGGGCTGAATAATGTTTCANTGTCAGGCATACCATCAGTCATGGCTACGTTTTGGCAGTTGTGCNTAGACCTTAAGGTTTTTGTGTGAACCAGTAAGTTCCAAGGANCATGGTTGCTGGGCCATATGCTTGGAGTGTATTGATTTAAAATAATAATACATGTGTGGCCTATTTATCCATTTTGATCAAGCTGTACCTGCTTTGAGGACCTGCATGGCCTCATCAGCTGATCGTGGAATCTTGGGAGTCAGGACTCCCAGATACCAGGCTCAGTCCACCAGGCTTGAATCCCAGGCTCACAGCACACTGAGGGAGACCANATGGTCGGTGAGTGTCCCTTAGCCTCTGGTGTTTCATGCTTCTCTGACTCCATCCAGTCCAGGAGGTGGAAGGTGAGGGCAGATTCCCAGCTGTGGGTCTGTGCCTGTGGGCANTGTGATGCTGGAGATGACAGCGTCAGCGTTGGTGGCCTAGGCAGCCATGACGGTGGTAGCAGCCTGGCTGTGCCCAGCTTGGCTCGTTCATTCAGTCTTCCCAGCCCGGCAAGGTGGCGGCTCCCTGTTTTGGTTTGAATCGAATCTGAGCACCACAGGCTCTGATACTGAATGCTTGGTTCCCAGGTGACACTTGGGGGACTTTGTGAGATGNGGGAAGTGGGCCCCTGGAGGCAGGCCTGTGAAGATGCTACCTGGACCCTGGCCCTTCATTCGCTCTCCACTTCCTGTCCATCATGAGGTGGAGAAGCTCCTGTGCCACCTTCTCCCACCAGTATGAGGTCTGCCTAGGTGATGGACTAAGGACCTTTGGCTAAATCTTTTGAAGCCAGGAGCCAAAAGGAATCCTCCCTTCTTTTAAGCNGTTTATGCTGTNCGTTCAGTCACAGCAGGAGAAAAAGCTAAATGATGCATTCCCATAGGCAGCTGAGAATGCTGAAGTTCAGAGAGGTAAANAACTTTCCTTTAGACACACAGCTTTCCTGTGAAAGTCACAGGTCATGACCCTCGGCCATTTAAACCCATAGCTCCTTGCCCGCTGCCAAGCACAATGTGCTAAACGGTGATCTGCCAGGGTTCTTAGGTGGCGTAGGTGATGATGTCTTGGAACTTCAGCACTGGCTAAAAAACTGGGGTCCGGAGCAGGCCCTTACATCTGTAATCTCAGGCTTAGGAGGCCGAAGCAGGAGGATCACAGGTTGAAGGCTAGCCTCGGCAACTCAGTGAGGCCCCAACTCAAACTGCTTTCTGACTGTGGGTGTGGTGTGACCAGTTGCTTCGAGTTCCTGCTGCCTCGACTTCCCCACAGTGATGGACCATAACCTGGAATCATGAGCCTAATGAACACTTTCTCCCTGAAGTTGCTTTTGTTAGGGTTTTTATCACGCAAAAGTCAACAAAACTAAGATAGAAGGTGAGGGGAGTCAGGAGATAGGAGGCGTCCGTAGTCCTGCTCAGTCCAGCCGTTTTCCTGTCTGCCTCCCTGGGAGCTCCCCTCCAGTTCCCTCACGTTGACAGTCACCCCACAGGCCCCACCAATCCCTCACACCTAGACAACCGCCTAGGGTTGTTTTCCGTGATCCAGGAAGGAAAAGGGCAAAGATTTCTATTCTCAGCTGTCAGGCACAACATGAGCCATCAAGGAGCGCTAGGTCTGANGCTCTTCCAGCTTCCTTCCCAGAAGGCNGGGATTTTGACTCTGGGCCACGGATGCTGTGTGAAACGGTGTTTCTGTTGTCCGGGGTAACAGAGCCTTGGCTTTTTGTCACCATAGAGCAGGTCTCTCCCTCACTCTTAGCCTCATTTTAGGTCCCTATTTTTCTTCTAGCCCCCGGCCTTTGCACATTAGTCACCTGGCCTCAGCTCTCCTCAGTGCCTCCCCACACAGACTCNGGTCCAGGATTTCTTTTCCTCTCTCTTTTTCATTCCCTCTTCTGAGCTGGANGCTAAGGTCAAACCACCCACCATGTGCCTGATGTGGGATATGAAAGCCACCAGAGCAGAATAGGTGGACAGGCTGGCAACTTGGGGTGTGGGTCTGGAACCCCAAGTTTTGTGACCAAGCCCCTTGGCCTTTCTTTTTTAAAATCTGACCAGCAAAGCACAGGGGCTGGGGGGCCCTCTGAAGTCAGGCTACCCGGGTATGTCCCAGCCCAGACCCTCGGGAGCCACATTTGTATCTGTGGCTGTGAAACAAATGATGACCTAGCTGTTTACAGAATATAGATTTTTTTATTTTCCTAGTTTTCATGAGCAACCCCATGGTGAGAATGTAGCTGGTCCCCACTAGAGGTCCTGTTGATACTGNGTCCCCAGTGTCACAGCTTTGGGAGCCTTATTGGGGCTACAGCCTTTTTGAGTACATCAGTACCATTCCCCTGGGAGTTCCCACTCTTGGGGGACCATGTTAGTCCCCAAGAATGTTGCTAAGAAACAGGCCCCCCTCCTTTTTCATGCCCCCCTTACAAGTATTCTTGTCCCACTTTCTACCACCAGCTGAAACAGTGCACAGGCCTGCCCAGAAGCCAGGCAGAGCTTGGGTTTCCCATTTCCAAGACTGTGAACCAAGCTAACCTCCACCCTTTATAACTCACCCAGCCTCAGACATTCTCTTACAGCAGCAGAAAAGTGCACCAGACCAGAGCAGGGCAGGAGCAATCTTAGTGTGGTGTCTCAGGGTCTCTGTGGTCCACTCACAATCCAGGTGACCAGGTCACCACATAGGGTACAGCCTCCTATGAAGTGTGGAATCTGCCAGGCCCACGTGGTTGTTGGTAGTCACTTCTTTCTAGTTACAGAGCTCAAAGCAACATGCTGCTTCAGACCAGGACTCTTCTCTCTTCGAGCCCTGAGAAGTCCAAGCCTCATAAAGGATTGTCGCCTGAGTAGCTTGGGCCCACTTAGGACACACATGCTTCTGATTAGCATAGTTAATCGTGGAATGATTTCACTTGTGTTTCAGGAGCCGTTCACTGGGTCACACAGTGATACCCCTTCATAGCTCAGCCTCCAGGGCAACNGACACAGGGAAGGAACTCCACTTAGAATTCTGCCTGCCACCCTAGCTGTGTGGCTTAGGGAGAGTTGTTTAACCTCTCTGTGTCCTGCTGTTTTGCTGTGAGGATTAAGTGAGTTGATTCATGAAACACGCTTCAAACAGCCCCTGACAGCTGCTGAGTGTGGAATGGGTGTGAGCAACTCCGTGCAGGTGATCAGATTCTGCGGCTCCTGTGCCGGGTCCAGGAACTGGGTCCACTCACCAACTGGGAAGTGAAGTCTGAAGATGTGGGGTTTGGCCACNGGGGTATTGTGAAGGGAGCTGCCAGTGTCAGTTGCATAGGGCAGGAATGCAGAAATCCAAAGGAATGCCTGTGGAATTACTCACTAGCACTGTGGATAAGTGGGTGCATGTGTCCTGGTTTAGTTCTGGCCATTAAAACACCTCAAAGCAGAGAATAACTTGTCTTGGTGGATGGATTAGAAATCTTCCATCAGGGATTGTAATCAAGGGGGGCATTGAGAGGGACTGCAAATGTGGCTTCATTGGTGGAGTGCTCAGTTGATGGAGTGCTCCATTGGTGGAGTGCGCTGTTGGTGAAGTGCTCACTTGGTAGAGTGCTCAGTTGGTAGAGTGCTCTGTTGGTGGAGTGCTCCATTGGTGGAGTGCTCAGTTGGTGGAGTGCTCCATTGGTGAAGTGCTCAGTTGGTGGAGTGCTCCATTGGTGGAGTGCTCAGTTGGTGGAGTGCTCACTTGGTGGAGGCTCACTTGATAGAGTGCTCCATTGCTGGAGTGCTCACTTGGTAGAGTGCTCACTTGATAGAGTGCTCCATTGCTGGAGTGCTCACTTGGTAGAGNTTGATAGAGTGCTCCATTGCTGGAGTGCTCACTTGGTAGAGTGCTCACTTGATAGAGTGCTCCATTGCTGGAGTGCTCACTTGGTAGAGTGCTCACTTGATAGAGTGCTCCATTGCTGGAGTGCTCACTTGGTAGAGTGCTCAGTTGGTGGAGTGCTCCATTGCTGGAGTGCTCAGTTGATAAAGTGCTCCATTGGTAGCGTGCAGCACACACGAAGTCCTGGGTTCAGTCCCCAGCACCATATAAAACAGATGGTGGCATATGGCCCTGAGTCCCAGTACTTGGGAAGTGGAGGCAGGGGGATCAGAAATTCACGCCATCCTCTGCTACATAGTGAGTTTGAGGCTAGCCTAGGTTGTGTGAAACTCTGTCCTTTAAAACAACAACAAATAGTATTATCTGGCCAAGATAGAGGAGTGAGCGAGATGTCTACATCTNACTTGCCATCTGCTCTCNGGGAGGGTTCTGGGGAGTTCTGGGTTCTCCCAGGTTCCAGGGAGTCCAGCATGTGGCTTATCTCCTCTGAGGCCCACAGGGACATGAACACAGTCTTTTAACACAGTCGAAGGGGCAGCCTAGGGTTGACCCCAGAGTGCAGCTCTCTGCAGAACTCCAGGCTTTAATCTGCTGCTGAGTCCCATGCCCTTCACAAACCAAGGAAGCTTCAGCAAAGAAGTCCCCACAGGAGTGGGCACAGCAGGGGAGAGATGACAGCACAGCTCTCTTCACTGACTTCTCAGCCAGGTCCCCAAGTCATTCACACTTCTCTCCTGCTCATATATGGGGTCTGATAATTCAACTCAAGTCATTTATTCAAGCAGGAGTAGAAATCGCTGGCACCCTGCCCAGACTCCCTAGCATCCCTTTGAAACTTGCTGGGTCATGTTCCCCAGAGTCTATGTCCCTTGCCTCTAATGACACCACTGCAGCCTGCACACCTATCCAGGAAGGACAGAGCTGAGGTACGGCCTGACCCAGGGTAGCCTTCAGCCTGGTTTCCCGATCCAGGACAAATTCATTCAGAGGGATGACACTGTGCCCAGAGCTCCTTGTAGAATGAAGTTGGGGATCACCCTGAAGCCAGGCTGTACACATTTGGGTTCCCCCACTTCCTCAGGGCTTGCCACATAATTTTCCAGGCCCGGCACTGAATGAAAACTTGGAGCCCCTTGATAGAGATGGTTGAGAATTTCGATATGGGAACTGTAGAACAGGAAACCAAGGGCCAGGAGCAGCTGTGCAAGTTGCACACTGACAAGCCTGCTCATCCTGCTNCCCCGCCTTCCAGGCAGCTCTTTCTATTAATTCACATGCATGTGAGATCCTGTCCCTGCTCCCAGCTTCAGTGAGCTGATGTCAGGAATCCACAGAGGTACTGAGGGGAAGAAAAGACTCCTAAGACAGATACAGCACTGATGCCTCCCCAGGATGTAGCCCTTCAGCAGACATNTTGGGGTCCCCACAGCACTCAGTGTGGGGAGAGGGAGTCNCTTGGCTCCAGGGCTTCTTTTTCATGTGCTAATTATGTGTTTGACACCAAAGACCTGGACATGAAAAGGCCACGTTCCTGCCCTGTGCTGTTCATAGGAGATGCTCACACACAGCTCAGGCGAGAACTGTGGGAGGGAAGACTGAGCTGATGGGACAAGAGGAAGTTCTAGATGGTGGAGAACAAGGCTGGCCTTCTAGCAACTTATCATGGGGTTTTGGAAATCATTGAGAAGTCAAATAAAAGATCTCAAAGTGCGACATTTCAGAAACTAGTGAGCTGCTAGGGTTGGGGGCAGGAGTCAGGGGAACCTTCTCAAATTGCTCGTGTGATTGGTTCCCTGGTCCACCTACAGGGACCCAGGTTGCTCAGACAACCTGTTGATCCCTCTTCCCAGATGTTTCGCTCCTGTTCCTCACTCCCTCAGCTTTAGGCGTGGTAGGTAGGGCAGGTCCCACAGGGGCATCACCCTTCTTTCTTTGTTTATGGGGGTACAAGCACCCCCACTGTTTGTCCAGACTATAGAAGCAGTGTTAGAAGCTGCCTCCCACACTGGGCTGTGNNNNCTGCTGGAGACTTGTCTGTCTTGATAACACAGTCCTTGGAACCCTTGGTGCCTCATAGGCACTCAGTAAACATAAGTGGCAGCTGTCTGTGACTGTTGACTACATTGGAGGTTCTGGGTTCACTACATGGCTAACCGTTTCTTGAGCACTGTGAGTTGTCATGTGCAGTGGCCAAGCCAGATGGACGGATGACAGTAGAGGGAAGNAAAGAAGGGACATAGTGCAGCCTGGCTGCAGTTCTCCAGGACCCAGAGCTACCCTAAGGAGAACTCGAAGCTCTTCTGGGGACCCCGGGTGGCTTACAGGCTGCCCTATGCTATGTGTTGTCCACATGTCTCTCTTGTTTTTACAGCTTCCAGGGGGTCAAGCGCCTCTTTCCAGGTGACCACCTTGTCCGAACACACACATGTTCTCAGATAACCTAGGCCAAATCTTGTCTCAGGACTTTTGTGGCTCACAGTTTGTCTTTATCCCATTGCCCACCTCCTGATGCCCCCACGCTCTTGTGCCACATGGAGCATAGCCCACCCCAGAGAGGAGAGGGAGGGCTCACTCACCTCAGAGCTGCTCGTGTGGCCTGTATTCATCTTTGCATCTGCCATTCAGTGGAGGATGAGATGAGAGGACAGGACTTGGCGAGGTGAGGCTTACAGGCTACAGGTGGAAGGCGGCATTCACTGACAGGCTGCAGGGCTAGGACNGCACGGGGCCAGCAGGATGTCGAGTGTGTGTTGACCTCTGCTTTACAAGTGGTGAAGGTCCTCATGACATCCAGAGAGAGGGAAAATCTGCGCCCAAGCAGAGAGGACAAGTGACGGAGCTGTGTAAACAGGCCGCGTGGATGGCTNGAGGCTCCCGGTATGTGACTGATGTCTCCGTAGGACATGCGTATGGCCACATTAGCAAGTATTGCTCTCAGCCAAGTTTTCTGGTTCCCCACTCTCCCCTCTCAATAAGGTTCATTTCTAGTTCCAGTTTCATATAAGACAGGGAAGGGGAGCTCCTGTGAGGATGTGTCTTGGTGACCTCTGTGAGGGCAGCTGATGGTGACGAGTTGAGTTCAGNACCAGCCCTAGCCATGCTCCCCACCAGGTGATTTCCATGCCTGGCCTGCTTTCCATGAACTGCCTGCCTGCTTCNGTTCAGTTTCACAGCGCTNTTATAGCTGATGCTTGCTGAGGGTATATTATTTACCAAGAAGTGGCACAGGGTTAGGGCTCGAGTCATGATCACCCTATTTCCCAGATGGAGGTCTCTGAGGCCTCGAGGAGTAGAAGAGATTGGACCCACAGTTTTAAAAAACCAGGCGTGATGGCGTATGTGTGTGATCTGGGGAGGCAGAGATACAGGGTTCCTGGAGCTCCCTGGCCATCCAGGCTAGTCTACTGGTGAACTCCAGGCCAGTGAGAGACTGTCTCAGAAAGCAAGGTGGACAGTGCCTGAGGACTAGCACTCAAGGTTGTCCGCGGACCTTCACTTGCACCCACTCACACACAATGAACCTTTACACACATGACCATGCACCCACAAACACGTGTACACACACACACAAGAGAAACATCAGAGATATCACATGTGCAAAGGTGAAAGTATTGTCTCTTAAAGCCTTTTTCCTGTATGCATGTGTNTGTGTGCTCACATGTGTGCATGTGTGCCTGTTGTGTGCATGTGTGTATGNAGATAGAGTACACTCTCACCTCTGGGTATCCATGGGGACTGACTACAGGANCCTTGCAGACACTGANGTCTACAGATTCTCAAGTCCCTGGCATGAAACAATGTAAAATAATGCACATTCTGTGTGTGCGGGAGCCGTGTCTAGGTGAGTCAGGACACCTAGTGAACGGGACTGCAGTGTTAACGGCCCCAGTGTCTAGGTGAGTCAGGACACCTAGTGAACGGGACTGCAGTGTTAACAGCCCCACACCGCATTGTTCAGGGAATAAGCACAAGAAAAGAAATCTAGATGTCTTGAGTTTAGATGCAATTCTTGGCCAAATACTTTCGATCTACAAATGATTACATCTTCAGATGTAAAATCTGTGGTCCAGAGCTTGCTCTACAAGGTATTGTCGCTGTAGGCTAAAGTTTCAAAATGCCACCTGTGTGCAGCCTGATGACTTTAGCAGCAGGAGTAGGGTCGGGTTCTCCAGCTGCCCAGGCTGGAATGCTCCTGCTACCGGGGTGGGAGATCTCATCAGAGGCACCCAGCTCCCATGGTAAAAGGAGCATGTTGAGAAGTCTGAAGCACGGGCAGGGCAAGGTCTGTGCAAGCTTATGGGTGAGATAAATGACCTTCAGTGACCTTCTGGCCTGGTCACATGTGGCTCATTTATCCCTATTGCCAATCCTGCGTCACCCTGCTCTCAGTCACAGAGCCCGACCGGTGAAATAATCCACTGTCCTGGCCCTGAAGCCCCTTTAATTGGCTGACACTTGTTTCCAGTGTCTGCTTCCTAAAGCCGGGAAGGTACCAGCAGTCTACAAAGAGTGATGGCTTTGAGCTTAACAAACCCTGAACGCCAATGGCAGGCACAGATCCAGAAAGCTGTGCGCACGGCTTTGCTCCTGGCAGCCAAGCTGAGGATGTCTTTTCTAGAAATGTCAGCTGGGGAGTGAGAAGCCTGAAAATACCAGTGTGGAGTGCGCTTCCTGGTCTCTCGGCTCGGGGACTTCGGGAAGTTGGGGTTCTCACAGTTGCTCGTGCCTCTTGTGGCTTTTAATTCTATGATGCCCAGAGGAAGCAAGCAGTGTCTTATTTCCATTGGAGTTTAGGGGTTCATTTGCAAAAGAGGAGCCCCTTAGTTCTCCTCGTCCTGACTACCGTGAGAGCTGCTAGTTTTGAGGGTTTCGGCATGGAGCTGTGGTGGGGNTGGAAGTGAGTACAAGGACTGTCTAGACACTGATGGCAAGTGCATCCCAAAGCTGCCACCCAGACAGAGGGCCTCCCCTCAGTATCTGTCCATTGAAGTTTCCAGACAGTTCCAAATACATACTTTAAATGCACCTGGACAAAATTCCATTGGGGGGCTGGGGATATAACAAAGTTGGCAACGTGTTTGCCTAGCATACACAAAACCTTGGGTTCAGTCCCCAATACTGCATAAACCTGGTTTATCCCTAACACTAATAAACTCCACACTTGGGAGGGTAGAGGCAAGAAGATGGGGCGTTCAAGGTCAGCCTCAGCTACATAGTGCATTTGAGGGCAGCCTGGACTAGAGACCTTGTCAAAAAGAAGAAAGTCACTGCATTTCCTGTATTTNCTTTGAGATTGCCTTTGACTCTGTTTCCCTATGACACATACCAACCTCCCTGTTGAGGTCTTCTTGTCATTTCTTAAGTGGCTCCCCTTGGCTCCATTTTTCATCAAGGCCAGATTCTATGTCCAACCTGCAATGTCTGCCATATAGCCAACATTCTTCCTTCAACGGCAGCACAGTTTCACCGCCATCTGCAACGACACACCTGGGCTTCTGCAGCTGGCCTGTCTCTTCCTGGGCGTCTTGCCAAGCCTGTAGGCTGTCTTTTTAGTGGCCCTATCCTGCTTCAAATTTTAAAGGCCTCACAGCACCCTAGGAGGTGGGAAGAGGCCCTGACTCTGGGTTGGGGTTGAACCCTGAGCCTGCCATTAGTAACTGGAACNCCTGTCCTTGGCCTCACAGTCCTTGCAAGTGGCTCTGTCTTGCAGTGAATGGCAGGTGGCTCTGTCTTGCAGTGAATGGCAGGTGGCTCTGTCTTGCAGTGAATGGCAGGAGACTCTGTCTTGCAGTGAACAGCAGGACTGACCCAGCTTTTGAGAGGAATGACTGGAACCCGACTCAGTTATTCCCTGAAGTAGGTGGAGACCAGTGTCTGGGACACAGTATGAAGACAAAGTTTGAAGGAGTGGTTTTAAGGACTGTCCCCTGGTGCTGGAGTAGGGGCTTGTCCTCACAAGAGCCCGAGGTCTCACCCACCAAANCAAAGCCTTCTTGTTTTAAATGGCCAACAATTCTCACCTTGACTTCTCTTTACATACTCCAGGCAGGAACTTGCAGTAATCCTCAGGGCTTGTCTCAACTTGCATCCCTGTCATCCCAGTGAGGAGACTGAGGTTGCTGGAAGTGATTGTACCTACCCAGAGTTGGGGCGCTGGGCTGGGCCTGGAGCTCCCGCCTTGGGTTTCATCTGGAAAGAAGTTACTTGTGTTGGAAGTGTGGCCTGGGCTGGGGAAGAAGTGACCACAGGTNGTATGACACCATGGCCCTCCTGAATTTGCTGTCTGTCCTGCTGGGTTCTGCAGGTGCCTCTGCACCCTGCTAGGCCTGGGCCTCTGGGGCCCCAGCCCTTCCTTCTCCCCTCCTGCTGGCCATGATAGCTAATCCCTTTTCCCATGAGGTAAGCCAAGATAAGATTAGAGCTTTATTAAAAGGAAATTAAACTAGGAAATGAAAGGATACACAAACCCCCAATGAATGGGNGGAGAAAAAACAGCCCCCAAAGCAAGTGAGGTCACCCAGCCCAGGTCTCCATCCTCAAGGGACATGCTGCTTGCACCCCAGGCCAGGCGTCCAGCATGTGGCCTCCCTCCTAGCTCCTCTCACCAGCCCAGCTAGTGGCCGGGGTCACACTGGCTAGTATGGTCACTACAGCAGATGGCTTCTTGGAGGGGGCTTGGCTTGTGGCAGCAGCCTGTGCCTTCCAGCACTCTTCCCAAGCTGAGGCATCCTGGGACCTTTCCCGATTGTCCTGAGTGTTCGGAGTGATGCCAGCATCCTGGGACCTTTCCCNGTTGTCCTGAGTGTTCGGAGTGACGCCAACTGCTTCCTGAGAACACAGCTGGCAATGCTTCTTCCCCTCTTCCCCTGCAGGGGCAGAAAACGCAGTTTCTGCCCCCGTCACCCTGGTCCCACTCCACTCTCCTCTTTCACCACCAACCCCCCCACTCTACCCCAGCACCTGTGTTTTCTGGCCAACCCCTCCAAGTGACCTTTGCTGCTCTCACCTGCATGCCTCTTCTTCCTTCACACCCTCTGCTCAGCCAACCCCTCCCTGTCCTAAATGCCGTGTTTGCAATTACTGTGTCCTCTGCATTAGGGCATTTCCTGTGAGGATGACAAAATGAGTGAATCTGGGTATCACAGAAAGAAGAGGAGGAGTGTATTTGGTTTGTGATTCCAGAGTCTGTGACNTTCAGGAGCATGGTGCTAGCTTCTGCTGGACTTGGACAATGGCTGTTTTGTTCTGTTTTGTTTTGTTTTGTTTCTGTTTTTTGAGACAGGGTTTCTCTGTGTAGTCCTGGCTGTCCTGGAACTCACTCTGTAAACCAGGCTGGCCTCAAACTCAGAGAAATCTGCCTGCTTCTGCCTCCCAAGTGCTGGGACTAAANGTGTGTGCCAACCACCCAGGGCTTCTTACAGCTTGANGGAGCAANTNTAGGCTTTTCTCCAGAGCCACCAATGCCATCCTAGGGCCCCACCCTCATGTCTCACCTAATTCTTGTCTTCTCCTGAAGACCTCACCTCTAAATCTTTTACCATAGGGATTTGGAGATTTCGTTTCCAACACTTGGTGCCCTCTGCTCTCCTTAATCATGGCTCCTTGGCCTTCACCTTTATCACAGTGGTGACTAAGCAACTTTTCCTTATTCTCCTGACACAAAGCTCAGTGAGGACCAGGCCCTCGTGTGTCAGAATCAACCCTGAATTCCCAGAAGGCCTGGTGAGTGCAGCAAGCATTCCTTGTTAAATCACTCACATGTCTCCTGAGTGCCTGGTGGGTACCAGCTGCAGCCGTAGGTGCTGCTCTGTGGTGGTGACGTTTGCAGTGCGGCCACTCACCTGCATTCCTGGGTGAGCATCAGTAGGGGGTAGTGCGCATTCAGACTGAGCAGAGGTGTTTCTAGCAGTGGCAGTTTTCAGGGATGGACAGATTAACTGATACGTGCGGAGGTGTTCTCGCTGTCACTGGGAGTGGAAGTGGCCCGTATGGCTGTGACGCTGCAGGTGAAGCCTCCTGCAGGTCCTGACCCTTCCCCAGCCTCTGGGTCTGTGNAGGAGGATCTGCACTGGCTGCTGTTGTGTGGCAGCCAAGCTAGGTGACAGGAACAGGGAAGAAGCTGGAGAGAGCCGAGTGAGGCTCCCAAGGCGCGCTTCCTTTTCACGTTGGCCTTGTGGAAGTCAGCAGGCCCCTCTTGAAAACTGGAGCCAAATGTTTTCACTTCATGTGAAGTAAAACTTAAAATTCCCATTTAAAGAATGTACTGGAAAGCTGTGTTTTTAAGTACTCATCTTTTCAGGCTGTAAAGTAACCATTTTGGGAAAAAATATATAGAAAAACTGAAGAAAAATGAGAAGCACTTTAATTCCTCTACTCCAAGGTAATTATTGTAAACATTTAAATTTATCTTCTAATGGTCTTTTTTGAGTACANAAAAGTACAAAAGTTTTCAAAAGATAAGATCCTATCTTATATGTACTTCTCTGTGCTTAATGGATTATGAACATTTTTTACCTTGATAAATATTGTTCCAAAATAAGAGTTTTATCTGCTATGTGCTGTTACTGTTTAGATCTTATCTATAAATAGAACAAGTCGTGCCTAAGGGATGGGGAGGGAACTCAGAGCGTTTGCTGGGGATGTACAAGGTCCTGCCTAAGACCCCACTGCTGGGAGCTGGGGGGATGGCGCAGTGGTTGAAGTGCTGGCTGCATAAGTCTGAGGACCTTAGTTTGGATTTCTAGCACTTCTGTGAAAAACTGGGTGTAGTGGTGTGGGCCTGTAACCCCAACAGTAGAGAGGTAGAGACTGGCAGGGCCTAGAATGCACTGGCCTTCCAGTCTAGCTGAATCTGTGAGGAGATGGAACGTGACTACCAGAGGACCCCTGACGTTAACCTCTGGCCTCCATATGTGGGGGACATGGCATGTGGTTGGATTGGTGTTTGTGAGCCCACCTTTCAGCTTGTACCTTCACATAGTGGTCATGCTCTCTCTTCTCCCAGGGTCTTTCCATTGGACTCNNAAATGTCCTCCCAAAATGGTGACTGGCTTTATCCAGATTGCGCGGTTTGAGAGAACCAGGGAGAATCGGTCTTTTCTGAGGCCTTGTCCCAGTTTCCTTTCAGTTTCTGTCTTAATGATCTCTTTTGTGATAAGACACCGTGACCAAAGCAATTCATAAGACAAAGCATTCAGTTTGGGGCTCACTATTGCAGATGGTTAGTGTTCACACCTCATCCACAAAGATGAGGGAGAGAGAGCCAAGTGGGAATGGTGTGGGCTTCTGAACCCTCAGTGCTCATCCCCGGTGACATACAACCTCCAACAAGCTCACACTTCCTAATCCTTTCCAATTGTTCCACAACTGGAGATGGAAATTCAAACGTGAGCCTATGGGATGCCATTCTCATTCAAACCTCCACAGTCACAAATGCTGTTATTTGGGCAGGATTCTATCTGTGACATGGGCCTGCCCTATCGTGGGTGGGAAGGGACCNTACCACAAGGTGAAGAGCCACTCTGGGATATTACCCCCACACCATCCAGCTTCCACAATGGAAGCGTCTCAGCCCATCCCCTCTTGGTAGGCATCTCTGTTGTTCCCACTGTTGTAAGGAACCCACCACACTCCCTGACTAAGAATTTCTGGGTCGGCCTATGGCTCTACCGTAGGATTTCCACGTCACAGCCTAGGAGCCATGTACTTATTTGGAGCCGTGCCCCAAGATGTCTCCTTGGCACCCTTCATGTAACACATTTACAGAGACAATCCTTTGAGGGAGTTCTCAGTGTGACTTATGGGTTAGGAGAGGCTGACCAGAAACAAAATTCAGCCAGAAGGTCCACTGGGAGAGACAAGCGGAGACTCAGATTCCACAGGATGTGGGGCAGCCTGAGACAGGAATCACAGATAAGCCACTGGGACCCTGAGTCCTGAAGGCACCAAGTGACAGAGCTGTCTGAACCATAAAGGGGGGTGTATGTACTCCAACCCCAGTCAGTCCTCAACTCTCCTTCTGTCTTCATTTTCTACNAGTTCCTTGTATTGGCTAAAGTTTGACCAGGATCAGCCCACAGCCAGTGTGGAGCTGGGTTTGTCCGGCCATGCCATCAGACCCTGGGGGACAAGGCAAGGTGGATGAGGACAGAGAATGGGGGACAGAGGAGAGAAGAGAGGATCCTAACACTTACAGCATTTTCAAAATGTCAGAATACAGGCTGCCATGTCAGCCAGGGTAGCTGGTGCTCCTTGCCNTCAACGGGGGTGGGAGTGATTATTAATAGTCATTACAACAGCGGTATTAACTGTCGTGTGTTAAGTATTTTCCATGTAGAGGGCAGTGTATTACATTACAGGGCATTTTGCACATAGTATTTCTAATTTTTATAGTCAATCTGTTAGGCACATGTTATTACGTATCTGTCTCAGGCAAGGCAAAAGGAGTTTGTAGGACTCAGCCTCCTGCCTGAAGCCACAAAAAATTAGTAACAGAAATGAGATTTCTAGTCCAGTCTGGGTGACTCAAAACCACTGGACCCAAGCTAGAGAGGTGAATGTGTGGCTTCCTCCATAGTGGAATAGTAGTTGGAGAAGGAGGAGAAAGGAGGGAAGAAAGGAGAAGAGAGGGAAGAGGAGGTGACCTTTAACCTACCAGTTCATCTGGACAGTTGTTGTAGAGNNAGCATAACATCTAGCCAGCCCTGAGTGTTGTGATACAGTTNTAGGACTGAAAGAAGCAGAGACCAGACCCTGTGCGGTAAGNGTCCAGGGACCACAGGAGTCTGTGTGTTAGCCTTGTGATCCCAGTGAATGACAGCGCAGAGGCTGAGGCCGATGGCGAGTCTTCCCTGGAGAAACCTGCTGCCCCTGAACACTGTCCTGGCAGCCCCAGGCACCCGAGAGGTGCTCCATCCAACGCCTGACTCTAGAAGAAAGTGAAGATACCCTCCAGGATCGGGGCAGGGGCAGGGGCAAGTGTCCAGTCCCAGGGGCAGGGGACTGGGTTGTCACAGAAAGGCAGGGCTCATCTTCCATAATAATGAAAGTCANGTGCTCTGTNTTCAGCGCTGAACACTGGATAGAAACAGCACAGGAACGTCTTTGGTTTGTTTGTGGTCACATCATTTGGGTTCTTCCCAAAATGAAGGAGTGGGCGTGGCATGTACTGGGGAGGTCACACAGCAGGAGTTCAGGACCCGGGTCAGATCTNAGGATGCCACTGGTGCCATTCCAGAGTCAAGAGCACCACTTTGAGCTAGCCAGGCTTGGTGGGTCAGGGGGTGCTTTCTGCTTCTTATGTGGTAGAGCAGTCTCTCTCTCCTCCCTAATCCTAGTTGCCATGACTAAAATACCCCATCAGTGCCACAACAAGTGTTGGCCAAGTCGCTCTCTCTGATTGAAGTCCATGTCCCAAGGGTCACTCAAACACACTACTCACCAGCTTTGGAAAATCAAGCCAGAGAGTNGTTCGGAAGGAAAGAGAATGGTGACATGTTTCTAGGCTACCGGGCAGAGAAGAGGTGGCCAGGTACCCTGCCACCAGGGTGATTCCGTGTGGACTGGAGTTGGGTCTGACTCTAAAGGATGAGGATCACGGAAGCGCTTTGACCCTGGGTCCTGCACACAGTAGGTGTTATTTAACAATGTAGGAAGCCTAGGTGCTCTAGGTGTTTAAAATGTGGGATACAGGAGTCCCATACCCNGGGTCCTGCACACAGTAGGTGTTATTTAACACTNTAGAGAGCCTAGGTGCTCTGGGTGTTTAAAATGTGGGATACAGGAGTCCCATACCCGGGGTCCTACACACAGTAGGTGTTATTTAACACAGTAGAGAGCCTAGGTGCTCTAGAGGTGTTTAAAATGTGGGGCACAGGAGTCCCATACCCGGGGGCCTGCACACAGTAGGTGTTATTTAACACCATAAAGAACCTAGGTGCTCTAGGTGTTTAAGATGTGGGGCACAGGAGCCCCATGCCTGATGTTTGCATCCTGTACTCTGTGGCCACGGAAACTCAAATAATAATTGTCTCACTTTATCAGAAAAATCAAATACCCAAAGTGCTCCAAAATCTGACCATTTCNGATGTCACAAGGGGAAAGCTTCACACCTGGCCTCATGTNACATCACAGTCCAAATTGTAACCTGCTAAAAGTATTTTATTGAAAGTAGCTTCAGGCCAGGCTGGAGAGTTGGCTCCGTGGTTAAGAGCACTTGTGTTGCTCTTGCAGAATGGACTCAGGTTGGATTGAAGCACCCACATGGCAGCTCACAACTGTCAGTAATCCCATTTGCAGGGGATCCCACACCCTCTTCTGACCTCTGTGGGCACTGCATGCAAGTGTGTGTGTGTGTGTGTGTGTGTGTGTGTGTGTGTGTGTGTGTAAAACACACACATAAAATTAAGTTTAAAAATTTAGGTGGCTTCAGGATGTGTGTATAATGTAGATATAAAACAGAATGAATCCTGTGTTCAGATTTGGGTTCCAACCTCTGTGCTATCTCATGTGTACACAATTTTTCCAGCAGATGAAAAGCAAAGGATGAAATCCCAAGCATTTTGGATCAGGGATACCTATCTGAGCATAGAGATATTTATTATTCATGAGTATTCTTCATTTTTAGACCAGTTTTCTAATAGCTAGTCTGACCTTTTATATGTGTAATTTTTTTTCAGCCCACTTGGTGGTCAAGGGCTCAGTCCNTCTCCTAGTTGAAAGCCATCCAGCACTCCACCGTNGAATGCATTTCTGAGTTATTCTAAAGCCTTGTTATCATTGCTTATTTGCATTAAAAAATNGAATGCTGGATTCACGAGACCTGATTTGCAGTTTGGCNCCCAGTCACATGGAAACGATCTGTGGGTTTTCTTTTCTCGAANTCCCTGTGGGCCAGGAGTAGGCTGGGCCGGCCTTCTCATCTTACAGGGAAGGCTTANGGACGTGTGCAGCAGACTCTCCCCACTCTCCTATGCTGTCACCATTGCTGAGGATGAACATTGCCTGGGAGTACCAGCAAGAGACTGGGTCCAACCCAGGGGACCACAGAGACAATCTGCACAGCCCCTTTCATCACCAAGGGCCAGCCCTGTTGCCTGGGCTCTGGCTACTCCTTTATGCTTGGGAGAGAGCTNAGCAGATGTCACTAACTCAAAGCCATTCTGGAAGGTTCTGGGGAAATGAATCCAGAGTCCATGGCTTCAGCTTGGTACTGTTCTTTCTTATTTACTTTAATTTCTTTTCTCTCTATTATAAAAAAAATCTTTTGTTCTTTCTATTGCTTCTGGACCCAGTCTCAAAAACCCAAAACAAACACCCTCCTCCCAAACCAGCCAGTTACCTGAACTGTCCCAGCGCAGGACTGGGGACAGGAGGTAGCTGGGTGACTGAAAGACTTACATGAAAAAAAAGTGTGTCCAGTCTCAGTTGGGCACAAGACCACAGGAAGTTGCCGGCTAAGTGCAGGGAGCCAGAATAAGAGCTTGACTTTGGCTAGAATATTCCCAGGGAGGCAACTCGGGGTCATGGCTGGTGTTTTGTCTGAGTGCCTTAAGGGTATGATGCACAGAGTCANTGCCACTGTCATCTAGAAAACAGCTCAGGGCTGTCGCTCACTCGCTAGACTGTGGCAGGAAACTGTCAGAGCCTCCAGGGCACCAGCTGCAAGCCCANCTGGGGAAGGTGACCACAGGGTATATAGAGAACAGTGGCTGGTACTCCACCCCACAGCTAAGGAGTCGGCCTGCCTTTCCACTTTAGTCAATCTGTATGTCCTGTACCTAGTGAACGTCAGTATTTTAAGGATGTAGCTCTCTCTCTCCTCTCTTATGTGTCTGTGTCTCTGTCATCTCTGTCTCTGTCTCTGTCTCTCTCTCTCTGTATGTTTGTGTGTGTGTGTGTGTGTGTGTGTGCGTGTTCATACATACACAACTTGCAGGAGTCATTCTCTCCTTCTACCACATAAGTCCCAGGGAAGGAACTCAAGCTATCGGGCTTGGAAGCAGTTGCCTTTACCCACCAAGCCATTTTTTCATCCCCCTTTNTTGTTTTAGTTGTTGTAGAATACACATAATATGAGTTAAGAATGTCGTTTAGTGGTAGAACATGCAAAAGGCCCTGGTTCCATGCCCATCCCTGGAAAAAGAAATGAACAAACAACAAGAGGTAGCAGCAGGCAAGAGACTTGAACCCAGGCATCTGGCTCTGGCCTTCAGTTCCTAAGCAGTTGCCATGTAGTCACCCTGGGNAACCTCAAAGACACTGTTTGTATTGCAGTGCCCTTGGCGTTTATAGGGTGTTGTGGAATAATCTTTTGTACACTGTGAATAAAGGTCACTCTGATAGGTTTAATAAAAATCTGAATGGCCAATAGCTAGGCAGGATTTCCAGGGACAGAAGACGCTGAGAAGAAGGAGGAGACCATGCAGACAAGCAGCATGGGCATTATAAAGTGAAGGTAACCAAGCCACGTAAAAGAACATAGATTAAAAAATATGGGTTAATTTAAGTTATAAGAGCTAGTTAGAAACAAGCCTAAGCTATCGGCCAAGCTTTCATAATTAATAAGTCTCCTTGTCATGATTTGGGAGCTGGCTGGCAGGACAGAGAAAGACTCCCAACAATAGGAAACCTCAAAGATGCAGCTCCCCAGGTAGCTGGGGTCCTATTTCAGCCCTGACCCATACATGGGCTGAGCAAGTTCTGAGCATGTAGCTAGCTTCCCTATTGCAGAATGTGATGGGCACTCACTGTGTTAGGCCAAGGAGGACCCCGTGTGCTGGGCACCCCATGCGGCCCTCTGCTGCTTTCGGATGGAAAGGTGTGGGGTTCTGGGTTTGCAGCATTCATTCCACGGGCATTGAGTGTCATCCTCTGCTTCATGACATGTTTCCAAAAGGCTTGTGTTGAAAGCAAGTGGTTGAATATGAAAATCAATTATCATTGACTATCAATAGAGTAAATCCACCTATGAGTTCATAGCTTCATGAGCTGTTAGGAGATGCATCCTATTGGATAAAGTAGACTGCAGGGTAGGTGCCCTTGAAGGATGTGTGCCCCCTCCTCCCAATCCTTGCTTTCTCTCCTGGCTGTAGTGAGGTGAACAGGTTTGCTCTGGAGCGTCCTGTCCACCATGGTGCTGTGCTGCTGTGTGGTCCAGAAATAACAGAGCCCAATAACCAGGGGACCTCTGAAACCAGGAGCCAAGTTACAAATCTCCTCCTGTAAGTTATTTTCTTTTGGGTGTTTCTCACAGAGGCAGAAAGCTGCTCAACACAAGTGCTAGTATGCAGAGATGCTCTTGAGGACAAGGCCTTGTGTTAGGAGAGCAGAGCCTTTTGGAGGCTTGGCTGGGGGTTGCCGGCTGCCTGCACTCACTAGAGCCCCCTTCCCCCCCATATACATATCTGAGCCAGAGTCTAATGTATCCCAGGCTGGCTCAAACTTGCTAGGTACCTGGAATGATCTTGAGCTTCCGATCCTCCTGCCCAAGTGCTGGGATTACAGACAGATGCTGCCATGCCTGGTTTGTGCCAAGGATCAAACCCAGGGCTTGATGCATGTTAGGCAAGTACTCTATCAACCTTGCTGCATCCTAGCCNTAGCTGGAGTCTCAAGGGAACAACTCCAGTGCCCAGAATCATCTGGGTCTTGCTGGCACCTGGTGAACCCAAAGACTTAGCCAACAGCTTTTCCGTGGAGTTATGAAAAGGCAGAGGGCTAGAGTGACAAGCCACTGGGTTCTTTACAGTGGGGTGGTGGAGAGATCAACAGACGGTGCCCAGGAAATGGCCAAGGATTCAGGGAGGTGTGTGATGACCACAAAGGAGAGATGATCTGAGGTGCTCCTGAGTGGGTGCCTGAGAACTGACCCATTCCTCCCAGGGAGAGGTGCTGCTCAGGGTCAGAGTTCAGAGAAGGGGCTGCCGGTCCATTAACAACTTTCGTCATTCCTGTGGTGAGGGTAGGGGTCAGGGTGGGGGGTGGATACTTCCTGCTCTACCCCTGCCCCAGCCTGATGCTCTCTGCCCTGTCCCTTCCCTAGGGGCAGGGAGTAGAAACTAATGTGTAGCTGAAGCTACTAATAAGAGGTCACTTCTGGAAGGAAACCAGCCTCCAGCCCTCCTGTCAGGTGAAGTCACATAGCCACACACCAGTCCATCCATATTCAGGTCCACTAACAACTGCCCTCTGAGCCCTAGAACCACACTCCTCATCTTCCAGAGTGAAGACCACCATCACAGGGAGGCATCCTGGAGGAGCCAAACCAGGGCAGCAGCCAAGGAGCCTGCTTACCCTCCTCTCTCTCCTCTTCCATCTAAGTGTGGGTCTTGGAGCTCATCTCTGTCACCCCTTCCTGGAATTCCGAGACATGACCAGCAAATGGAATAAGTTTGAATGTATCCAGGAACCAGGATGGGCATGAGAGGGGCCTTTGTTGGGCTGCCAGGAAGGTGCTGAGCTCTGTGCTTCGTGGGTGTCTGGGTGGTGACTGGCTTGTAGAGTTCTCTGCAGGTCTCCCTGTCCCCGCAGAGCTGCATGACCTCGTGCTGGAGCTTAAGGCAGCCTTTTCTGCTTCTCTGACTCTTTGTGTTTCTTTTTGTTGTTTCTTGGTTGGTGGAAGAGATGCCAGGGTGGAGGCCGGCCTCACTCGGCAGGGTTCCTGGGGACAGATGCCTCTGTTTTCAGTACTTTGGATCCCTCACGCCCCATCTCACAGCCCCCTAAGGCTGGAGATCAGGGTCTGTCCCTCTTTTGACTCATCTGAACAGAGCAGGCCTTCGAAGGCCAGAGTTCACTAGCAAAGGCCAGATGTCCTAACTTGTGCTCTGTTGTTGAGACAGAATATATTAGAAAGTCAGTTTAACAGAAAAAGTGTTATAGGAAGTGGAGTGTTAAAAAAAAAAGGATAGGAAATACAGTAATTTTGAACCAAATGAGTACATTAGGGTGCTGATAATAACCTTTTGACATGATGCTACAATGTTGGCATCATCTACAAAGTTTATGAGCACAATTGAGTAATAGAAAAATAATAAAAAACACACCAAAAAACTCGTAACATTTAAGGTAGGTTTCTGATTTTATACCGGACACATTCTCGGGTAACGTAGGACACTGGTGGCTGTGCACGGCCCATGAGTTGCAGGTTGCACACTCACGTCTGCGGTGTGATGGGGTTTTATGATCTCATGAAACCACAGCAGGCTCATCCTGATAAAATTGAGAGCCCTTCACCCCTTGGCCCTAGCGTCTGTAAATTCACAGGTGTTCCCGCTCTTGTTGGAAGCGTGGGATTAAGGGTGTGTATGTATGCTTATGCTACGCTTTGAAATGGCAGTGCGAGGGCCGCTGGTTATTTGGCTGGTTTTGTTTTGTGCTTTCCTCCAGAGTTCTAGGTTGTGTGTGGCACTGCCAGTCACCATGCCTGAGTTCCAGGGAGCAGAAAGGAGGAGAGGGTGGTACCTTGGTTTGGAAAGCAGGACTCCGAGCAATCCCTATGGGCTTTCTGCTTACAGTCTGCTGGATGGACTCTGAGCAATCCCTATGGGCTTTCTGCTTACAGTCTGCTGGACGGACTCTGAGCAATCCCTATGGGCTTTCTGCTTACCGTTTGCTGGACGGACTC
>LZPO01034884.1:233114-248407 GCA_001675575.1 Neotoma lepida | reverse complement strand
TCCAAGGTTGTCCTCTGACCTCTGCACACCTCTACACACACACACACACACACACACACACACACACACATACACAATAATAATAATAATAATAATGATAATAATAATAATAGACTAAGAACTGCCAGAAAGAAAATCACAGAAACCCACCCTGAAACCCCAAGAACACAGACACCCACCTCCTGCTTTTGTTTACAAGAAACTCATTTATAAAGTATTTGCTTAATTATTGTGAAAATGACCGTGTTTACGGGCAGAGTGGTGGTCAAAAGGTGATTCCTGACTTGAATGCCTACACCCACTGTTAGGTGTCTACTAACCCCAATACCCTCGTNTGCTAAATAGGGANGATACAAGTGGAGCACCCCGAAACCCCAAATGAGAGCATCAGAATCCCACATTAAAATGAAATTGTTAAAAGATAGCATCTAAAATTCCCTGCAGCCCACGTGTTTAAGGTATATGTCAAACAAATGAATTCCATGTTTAGACTTGGGTCCCATCTCCAAGATTTATCATTTTATATGTGCAGCTATTCCAAAATCTGAAAGGGAAACACTTCTGTGCCAAGATTTTGAATGAACGAGGAATATCCCTACTGTACTAGGGATTAGCTCACATGGCGATGGAGAGGGCTACATGAGAATAAAGTGTGGGAAGAAGACAGCTCAGTGCCTGGCACCTCCTGGGGTGTTATTACCGCATCAATTGCCCTGCATCCAACCAGGTNCATCCAGTGCCTTAAGGAGGGNTGNTTTTCCNGTCTCACAGCAGCTTTTATAGAAAATGATGCAGTAAAGGGATCAAGATGGCAGCAGCTGTGAGGTTTGAAAAGGACGTCACAGATCTGGGTCAACANTAAGCACATGGTGCCTGCCCCAATCAGGCCCCTCACATGTAACACCCCCGGTCTCATTCCTTCTCCTGACCACTCCATTTGACACAAATGAAGAAACTGGGGCTCAGAAATCCCGAGTAACTGGTCCAAGTCTAACCTGCGAGTAAATGATAAAGCTGAATCTAAACCCACATTTCTTGCTTGGAAGGCCCTTGCTCTCTCTAACACAGTTCTGTCTACAAAAGGGATACGGTCAGTCCTTGGATGTGCTCAAAAAACTATTCCTGTGGTAACACATCCATCGGCATTGAAGACCTGGTTAAAAAAAAAATTAGCATAGAGGTTAAAATCCAAACGCCCCTGCTTCCCGAAAGCCCAGAATGGAAACACTGACATGGGCTGGGGGGTCCCATTCTTCAAAGGCCAAGGAAGCTGGGGCAATAGCAGGCCCTGTAGAATTATACAGCTCTCTCTCACACACAGTCCAGGAATAGGTGTCAGTAAGCAGCCAGTGAGGTCCCTCCAGGTCCAACCTTGGGATGTAGGTACTAGGACCTGCATCATCGGTATTGTTTGGTTCTAGTGGGATTGGGCANGGCTGTGGAGCCACATACTCCGAACATCAGGCTTGACAGAAGATATGGTGACCATGGCATATTTACCCCCTCCAATCATAGGTTTCTAATATTTTCCAAACCCAGTTCACCTTTATTTAAAGTCAGACTGGGACTCAGAAGTTCTTGTTCATAGAGCCAGTGGCGTTGGATGGCACACCTCATAGGACCATGTGTACATTCCAAACACCTGGTCACATGGCCACCAAAGCCAACTTGGATTCCAGAAGCCCAGTTTAAAAAAAAAATACGGGTGGTGGTGGTGGTGCATGCCTTTAATCCCAGCACTCTGGGAGGCAGAGGCAGGTGGATCTCTGTGAGTTCGAGGCCAGCCTGGGCTACCGAGTGAGTTCCAGGAAAGGTGCTGCCAAAGCTACACAGAGAAACCCTGTCCCGAAAAATCAAAAAAAAAAATTAAAAAAAAAAAAATACAGTCTTACTATGTAGGCCTGGATGGCCTGGAACTCACGGTGTACACCAGACTGGCTTCAGACTAAGATCTTCCTGCCTCTGCCTGTTATTGAAGGCGTGTACCACTGTGTCTGGCCCTAGATACCCATGTTTTATTCACTTGACCTATGGTCCCAGAAAATGCCGAAGCCCATTTTCGAAGGCTAGTGGTGGAGGGGGTGTCTATATGGGCAGCCCCTGATGATCGTGTTGAATTCACTATTGCAGCTTCTTATCACACACTTTAGTTGAGGCCAGCACGTTCTAGAAGCTTAACAAGGAAAGCCGTGCTCTNTGCTGTTCTACTTAATCTTCTAAACAATGCCTGGAGAGCACACGATAGCCCTAATCTGTAGGTGTAGAAACTGGAGTATAAGGAGGTTTGTCCCAGGCCCAGCTCCAGACTTCAATAGGAAGATGCAGATGTTTGGGTCGCTGGAGGCCTGGCTCAGGGGATCCTTCCTCTCCTTGGGAAGCTCCAGGGAGCAGACAGCTCTTTGCCCNAGTGATTGAAAGGCTCCCAGGCACTGGGGCAGATGTCTCTCGCCTGTTCCCTGGGCCTCTTGCCCAGTTCCTCCCTGCCCTGCACAATGTCTTCAAGCATGTTGGAAACATTAACTCNTCTCCTGCTATTCATCTTAGCCAGGCTCGCTCTGACAGTGCAATTTCAATGTTCCTCCAAGGGCAGACAATAGGTCACAAGAATCGATAATGGATCCCAGGCAATTGGACACAATTCAGATCTGATGGGAACCTGGGCCTTCCTCATGCTGAGTCCCAGGCCTCCTCTCTCACCCACAGTTTCAGGGTACGGCCTTCCAGGAATGGCTTGGCTCTGAGGTAGCTGGAGGGACAGCAGGATGATTGTTCCTGTGACTTCCTGGCTCCCTCCAGCCCTGAGGGATGATAAGGAGGACTGCAGGCCTCAGCCTTTCCTCTCCTGGCCCCTTCCTTATCTCCCTGCCCTCCCTAGGCCCTCCCTAGGGCCTAGGCCATTGTCCCTGCGTACTCACTGGGACCAAAACTGTTTCGTTCTGTGTCTTCTGTACTTCAAATAAGACAGCCAGACTCAGAACACAGTTGTTCCTTTGATATGATGGGGGTGGGGGTCTGCTGAGACCCCCTCAGATACTAAAATCCACAGAAGCACTCATCCAGTATGAAGTTTAATTGTATTTGCGTAGAACACATATACTTGAGAGTCTCTAAATTACTAGTAACAGAGTGTGATGTAAATCTTCCACGAATGGTTGTTTTCGTGTGCTGCCTAGGGACTAAGGGCTAAGAAAAAAGTCCCATTGTGTTCAGGACAGATGCGTTTCGATCCAGCGATGGTTGAGTCCATGGGTGCAGAACACACAGGCCCGCTTGCATGTGCTAGGTGAATGAATCCTAGCCACTGTCCGCAGTATGTGTGTGGCCCCACGAGGTCTCCTGCCTCCAGCCTTGCCCTCCTGTCTCCTTCCTGACAGCACACATGACATGTCTTAACCTGAGAGCAGTCCCACTCCATCTCCCACCCCCCAAACACAACCAGTATCTCCGGTTGTCCCAGGAGAGCCCCTTAGAGCCGTCTTTGAACCCTACTTTGCAGGCCCTATGCTCAGCCATACATGGAGGCTCTAGCCTGGCCTTGAACATGGCTTTCCCCCCATCCCCGCTGCAGTCTCTCTGACATGCAATCTGGATTGAATTCACCCAAATTCATCTTTCTCCCACCTAAACCCCTCACTGAAGTTGGATCATGTCTCTCCCTAACTCGTGCCTTCTAGGGGGTGCCACCCAGCTCAAAGTGAGCCCTGGCATTCGTCTCCATTCCGGGCTCACTGTGTGCTCTGCACAGACTCCAGCACACCCTGACTTCCCTCAGCCTTGCAGGCCTCTGTTCCTAGTTCACGTCCCTTCTCCACAAAGCCTGGCTGTGAGAATCCATGGAGTGGCACGTGAGAAGTGTTCAGGGCAGTGCCCCTCTGTAGCTGTTAGCCGCTGTGTGTGCTTACAGCGGTCCCTTGGGGGCCAGTTCCGAGCAGGTCATGTTTGTTCAATGGGACTCTGGCCTGGTGCCTGGCTCCAGGCGGGAACTTAAATGTGTATGGAACTGAGGAGAGGAGCTGAAGCCGGAAGATGATGCAGGCTGACTTGGTGTGTACCTAAGAGCTCTGCAGCCTGGAAAGGAAACAGGAGAGCGGGAGGTGGGCTGGGGTGGGGACGGAGTCCCTTGAGGAGGAGAAACTGTCCTGCCCACACCTCGGGCACTCAGGTCCAGCACATTCTGGTGATCTCTCTCTGTCTCTGTCTCTGTCTCTGTCTCTCTCTCTCTCTCTCTCTCTCTCTCTCTCCCCCACCCTGGAGGCTTGCTTGAGTCATAAGCCTCTGAGGATGAAGCCTGTGACCCACATCTCTTGGGCTCTTTCCAGACAGCCCACATGAATCCACTGTTTTGATTAATTCATAATTCAAAACAGTCTCTATCATCAGACAAAGTCACCCTGTTGGGGTCCCAGAACCCCAGCCTGAAAAGGCCTGAAATGCAGGTTGACTTGACTCCAGGCATTTGTCCCCTAAGATAGGAGGGAAGTGGAAGGTGTCACATCCTGCGCCACTGGGCCTCTATGGCCCCAGGCCTCTCTCCCATAGCACTTAGGAGGAGCCCAGGAAGATTCTGCCTCTGAGGGTGTGTGGAAGAGTCACTGAATGCCAGTCTCCAACTCCAGATCCATCGTTAAAACTCACCCCTCTGGCCGGGCGGTGGTGGCGCACGCCTTTAATCCCAGCACTCGGGANGCAGAGGCAGGCGGATCTCTGTGTGTTCGAGGCTAGCCTGGGCTACTGAATGAGTTCCAGGAAAGGTACCAAAGCTACACAGAGAAACCCTGTCTTGAAAAAAAAAAACAAAAACAAAAACAAAAAAACTCACCCCTCTGAGCCTCTGGTTTCTCATCTTTAAAATGGGCATAATCACCTTGCAGAATTTTCTGGAGGACTAGGGATTAATAATCATGTCATGTGCTCAGTGCATGCTGGTACTCAGTCTACGGTAGCTGTCACTCACTGGCCTATGCAGCATTTATTGAGTGCCATCTCTGTGTTAGGCAGGAAAGAGAACAATCCCCTAGACCTTCATCACATAATAAACAGGCAAACAAGTAAATAGGTAGTAAGTTTGTTTAGGTAGCATGGTCAAGAAGGGAGGGTCCATTGAGTAGCCAACCACATGGGAGCAGGGTCCGATGGCAGGGAAAGAGACACCAGGAAGTGTGCACTTTATACCACCGTGAGNCTGGGCCTCCTATCCTTGTCTTGCCATCTTTGCACACAGCTGTCCAGTATGCCATTCTCAGCTCGGTGCACCCAGGCACTACCCTTTGGTTTCTGATGATTGACAGCCCCAATCACCTTCCACAGGATGGGCCATGTCTTCGGGGAGCTGGCCTCATTAACAGAATTAATNAGACCAGATGATTTCCAAGTGCTCCAGGGGAAAGAATGAATGTTCTCCATCGCAGGGGCGCCAAATATTACCACGGAGAACATCGAGAGATGCCGATGAAAGGGAGAGAAGGGGGCTTTGAGGAGAGCNGAACTGCTGCCAGGGGCTATGTCATAGATCTGCTTCTGCCCTTGGCAGACCATCCCAGGCCAGTCCTATGCCGTGTACCCCCACCCCACCCCATCCCACGGGCTCGTGCCTCTTTGTCTTACTGTACTGTTTCTTTATCAAGTGTCCCCGCCCCTGACCAGCCTACTGAATTTCCCTCCTGGCCTTTGTCCCCATGACATTCTCCAGGGTGTTTCAGAACATATCTCATTTTATTCTTGAAAATTAATATGCCAAGATGACTGGAAACCTGTCTCCCGAGAACCTGGAAAAGCAGGAGATCCAAAATCCCATTGTCTTCTTATCCTCCCCTCATCCCATTGCACTTTTGGCAGTTTGAGTTGCCCACACTCAAGCGTGTTCCAAAAATATTAAATAGAAAATTGCAGCAATAAGTCCTAAGCCTTAAATTCTGGGCTGTTGTGAGACCTGTGATGAAATCTTGCACCGCTGCCCCCGTCTTTCCTGCGATATGAATNGTCCCTTTGTGCTGGGTATATCCATGATGGATACACCACTCGTCCGTTAGTCGNTCACCGTGACCTCGGTTATCAGACTGCTGCCGTAACATCATGTGCTCGTATTGGGTAACTCATTTTAAAGTNAGCCCCAAGGTGCAAAGGGTGTGGGGCTGGCAATTCAGATAGAGCAGGAGGCTGGAAAGTTCTTCTTGGAGTTAGAAGTTGAAAGTTCTCAATAAGGACATGGAAAGATCCTTTGCTGAGTTGCTGAGATGTGCGGTAAGAATGACTGTTTGTGGAATCGTGAAAAAGGAAGAAGGAATTCCTGTTAGGCTAGAACTTACGGCCTCAGGGCCTAAGGGCTTAGTCAAAATGGGAAAGTCCTCAACGACAGGACCCCAAACTAACCGCGTCAGTGGAGCGTGCGCCCACCCTTGGAAAGGGACAGCCACAGCTGCCTGTTAGACACATGGAGGAAAAGACTCTTGTATGTGGAGCAAGGGTGGGGTCACCCCACCTGCTTTCAGACCATGACACTGGAAAAATGATTTATAACCAACATTTAAAAATAAAATAGATGTGAACTTTTCAAATGTCAGAGTGCCTGGGGATCTTGTGTGTGTGAGGCCCTGGGTTCAACTCCCATACGGAAAAGAAAAACAGAGCACATGACCTGGGTTCCAGAATTATTTGTAGTGTGGTGCACTCCGTTTTTCACTGTGGACTAGTCAGTGAGTGAAATCTAAGTTTCCTAAGCCCGCATCTTCAAAGGAGACATTCTTATTCCAGAGACCGAAAGCCACGAAGCAGAGGTTCTCAGCCTTCCTAATGCTGTCACCCTTTAGCACAGCTCCTCATGTGGTGGGAAACTCCAAACGTAAATTATTTCATTGCCGTTTCATAACTGTAATGTCGCTACCTTTATGAATCGTAATGTAAATATCTGTGTTTTCTGATGGTCTTAGGTAACCCCGGCGAAAGGTACAGTCGACCTCAGAGGGATCGCGACCCACAGGTTAAGAACCACTGCCATAAAGTTTATGTTCTGGAGAACAGAGGTGGAGCTGGGAGAAGAGATTGTGTTGTTTTCTATTAACTGAGAAAAACAAACAGCTCTCCACTGTAGAGGGGACCCAGTTTCCTGTGTCTCACCAATGTGTAACTTTTACACACTCACACAGTATGTGCACACACAAATACATATATACTGTACACCCACATATGCACACAAACACTAGTGACACACTCATAAATACATGCTTGTGTATTCAAACACGTGCACATGCAGACGTTGGCATGTAGACACAGGTACACATGAATACACACTCACAAACTTACATTCATGGACACATGAATGTAACATGAACAACGCTGGGTTGTAACCCACATGGGCATAGCCACAAACACATGTCCATACAAGAATGTCCTAAGAGAGGACAGTGGAGGACCTTCCAGGTAGTACAGGGTGAAATCACACCTGTTCAACTGGCCCAGGTACAGTAGAGTGTGCCTGTCCCCTATCCTAGGGTTCCAAATGTGACCCAGCCACACCTGCTGTGTTTGGGATTTGATGTAGAGTGACAGGGAGCATGTGTGTGTTTATGTGGGGTGGTGCCCTCCTGAGCAGAAGTCAGCCCAGCAACGATAGTATCTTAGGAGCAGGGTTGGTGACCAGGCTTTGTGCTATAGGCCTTCAAGCCTTGGGGACGAACAGCTGTCACGTGCACGCTGGGCCTGCCTCCTGTCTGTCCCACAAGGACAGTTCTGGCTCTCACGGCAGGGAGTACTGACCAGTTCCTCGTCCATGTCCATGTCCAGTCTACACTAGCTCCATAGATGGCCTGAGAACCCAAGAGAAGCAGCAGGAGAGGACAGAGAGTCTAGGTGTGCTGCCCCCTCCCCCCTTTTGGCCACTCTCAGAGGCCATTTGTGCCCTAATGGCTCCAGGGAATTGGAAGTTGCAGGGACTTAAAATCACCCAGCTAGCAAGGTGCAGAGAAGGATGGCAGGCCTGGGCCAGTGGCTGCTGAAGAATGTGGGTGCTGCCACCTGCTCCCATCAGGGCCTCCACATACAGCCACCCCTCCCCAAACTCCTATGTACCACCCTCCTTTCCTCTCTCTGGAAGCCTGACCAACCCGCTGCCACCCATGGGGAGCACTGCTCAGGGTGTGTGGGTTTGGGGGATCACTGGTCCTGCTCCTCTTGAGAGGACGTAGCCCTGTAAGTTTCCCCAGAAATTCCGCAATGTGGGGAAGGTAAGGCTCCAAATGTTAGCCTTGTGCGCACGGAGAAAGATGGCACAGTCAGCAGAGGTTTGGTGACTGTCGGCAGACTCTGCTCAGCCCCCCCCCCAGAGGTGGTTACTTTACAGAGGGCCCTGAGGGCAGGAGGGCTGCAATTACATCCACTCCTGCCCCCATCGAACTCCACAGCCACTGCCACAGAGGCCTGCCTTAAATGGGACTTGGCACGCTTAAGCTAGAGAGAAATGATGAAGGCCATGGCCACGCCTTCTTTACCCCAAAGCATCAGACGTAATAATCACAGTTCACCCCCACCCAGCTGTGGGNCCTTGGCCCATTACCCAGTCACCCTGTGCCTCCTCATCTGCAAAGTGGGGGAGGGCTCACGGCCCCTTCCTCATGTGTGATTGTGAGTATACAAGTTACCTTGGGAAGACGAGAGGCAGGCACTGTCACCCTCCCTAAACTGCTGTTCAGATCATGTCTCCATTGGCTCTAAGAACTGATATAAACTGATGTAAAGANCATTCTAGAAAGTATCTGCCGAAGATGGGAGTGTGAAAGTGCTCCAGCCATGCCAGGGCAGAGAAGCAGCTCAGAAGTTACTTGAGGAAGTGAAGGAAATGTGGGCTCTTTCGGTTTCTGCCATTGCTGTAACATATCACCACAGACTTGTGTCGTGTGTCACAGCACAAGTGTGTTCTATGGCTCTGGAACTCAGGAGTCTGGTGTGGGTCCCACGTGGCTGCAATCCACAGGCCTGGAGCATCCAAGACCGCCTGTGTCCCTTGGCTTATGGCTTTCTTGTCCTGGGAGGTGATGGCAGCCGACTGGAGCCTCCCCCCTGCTCGCCCCTGTATCCCCAACTCCCCCTCTGCAGGAAAGAGTCTGTGATCAAGTGACATCACCCACTAATCCAGAGCCACCCTGTACTTTAGGATCACGTGGTTAGCAACAATTCTTCCACCTGCTCCCCCTCTCGCCCCTAGCCAAAGAACGCTATGTATCCGGTGTCTGGGTTTGGGGTGTTTGCCTAGCTGGCTGCCACAAATCGTTTTGGGGGAAGTGACTTGGCTTCCTTGCCTGGGGCTGTTCCCAGCTGTCCTCCAGGAACCTTCAAGGGAGCAGGGGCAGNGAAATGAGGCCTCCAGGGAGGAATGACAGCTCAGACGCAGCCATGGNTTATTCACTGCACACATACCCCTAGCCCAGCATTACCCGGGCAGCCTTCTGCCACGCAGAGCCCTATCTTGGGTGAAACACCCTTTACAAGACCTGGGGTGCTTACTTCCTTTCCGTGGTGGCCCCCTGACATATTTTGTTGCCACTCCTACTTAACATGATAAAATGGTGACACAGAGTATATTAGTGACTTGCCTGAGCTCCCACAGCCTGTCAGTGACAGAATGAGGACTTGGGCCCAGGGACCTGGACTCCAGCCTCGCTGCCCTCCCTGGCTCTCTGTTTCTGTGCCTTCAAGCTGCTTGTTCCAATCCAGTGGTACATCGCCAGGCAGGGACAGAGTTTCTTATTACTCCCCATGGCTGAGATTAGGACAATGAAACCAGGGATAATAGTGTAGCCAGCCTCCAAGAGACCTCCAGGCTCCCTCTCTGTACCTCACTCACAGCCATGCTGTCTGTTATTAATGGAGAATTGATGGAGGGAGGTTGGCTGGTTCTAGTCCCCGCACCCCACAGGCAAGTACTCACAACTGTTTTAGTGCCTTGCCCCTCCATCCTCACAAGACTGTCATGGGGCCAGCCTGCAGACTCTGCCCAAATACTTGTCTGTAGCCCACTCTGGTTCCAAAAGTGCTTCTCTAACTACTAGCTAATTCAGGCCAAGTTATTGGCCACCTAGCAGCACTTTTTGGGTTTTATAAACTGATTTATATGCCTCCCTAGCTAGGGCATCTCATTACTGTGCATGTTCTTTAAGATGGCACAGTCACAGGTGAGCAGAGGACTGGCTACCCTGACCCCCCCTCCCCATCTTGGGGAGGTGACAGGGCTGCACCAGGAGCTCAGGGACCAATCCCCTTCCTACCCCGCAGCTCAGGACAGCCCAGGGCACAGCTTTATGCTTGTGTCCCCTGANGGGGAAGACATGGTACACATATGACCCGGAAATCCTTCCCAGCAGGCTTTTCCTGCCTTCCGTCTCCTCCACACCTCGNCTCTAAGGCTGATGTCCCTTTCTGTAAGTTGTCCAAGTGGACTTCTCTGTACTATAAACATTGCCAGAGCATCTGGAGATGGCNAGGCAACACTTTCTCCTGAGCATAGTGAGACTCTGGGGACACAGGGACATGGAACCAAAAGTAAATATATTTCCTGAACTAGGGCAACAGCCTTGGCTAGACCCAGCTGTAGGCCCTTCCGCAGGCACATCTTACCCACTGCCCACCAGAGGATGGGATCCATGTACTCCCTGGCTAGGTAGGTCTTCCAGGCCCTCCCAGTACCCAGCTATACCTACTGAGCTGAGTTGTCTCCAGTGTCCAGCAGTGCAGAAGGAAGGTCAGCCACGGTGTAGCAACTGTGAGTGCTTGGCTGTGCGGGAGAAGAGCCGCCTGCTGCCCCGATCCTCTCTCCTGATTTGCTATTCAGCAGAACAAAGGAAATATGAGAGAGAATCCTCGAGAAGAAATTGCATACACACACGCACATGCACACACACATGGGCACACACACACACACACACACACACACTGGGCTGCTGAGATGACTCAGCAGGTAAAGGTGCTTGCTGGTAAGTGTGACAATCTGACTTCGAGCCCCAGAACCCACGTGGTGGAAGAAAAAATAGATTCTGAGAGTTGTCCTTTGACTCCACATATGTGTACACATATGCGCGCGTGCACACACACAGTAATTAAAGAAATTTTTTGAAAGGAAAAACTCAACTTCCCACATGCAAGTGGGTATAGGTTAACAACTGTGAGTGCTTTTCAAAATGACAGTATGAGGGTACTGACTCCTGCTGCCTCTTCACCAGTTGGGGTTCGGGGACTTCAGATTACTAGGGGTCCATAGAGCTAGGAGAGTGGGTCAGACAATGTGGGGAGCCCAGGTCACCACACACACCTTCACCTGGTGTTTCTGTCCTTGGCCTCTTTGCTGCTTGATTCTACACACACCTGTGTGTCTTCCTTCCGAGTGCTGTCTGTGAAGGACAGCAGCCCACCCTGTCCTGCTAAAGCCTAGAAGAATGTGAGGGGCAGCCTAGGCATGTAGGTAGGGCTAGTGTGGAGCCCAGGTCCTCCTGTCCCAACCCCACTGGACATCAAGCTTGAAGGGTGGGGCCTGGCTCTTTCCTGCCGAGTGTCCTTGTCCATGAACCTTGCCCCCTCCACACACACAACTGCCTCAGAACGGTTCCTTTAGCTTTCCTGTGACACTGACCTTCAGTGTGACCTTGAGGACCACAGCCTGCCTCACACATAAGGCCACCATGGCAAGCAAGAGTGTCAGCACCTCCCACAATCCTCTTCCTAGCTCCCTTTACACCTTNCAGCCTTAATGATTTCCTTTTGTAAAATCCCAGAATTCGCACCTGGCCCTTTTGCGTGCGGCCTCTGTGTCTGCTGCCTGATGGAGCCTTGGGTTCCCAAGAGAGCTGGTCCACAGCCGCATTAGAGGCATTAAAAATCCAAAGAAATGCTATCTACAGCTAAGTGTTGAGCTTTCTGCAAAACCACACTTTTTTTTTCAATGCTGGGGATTGAACCCAGGACCTCACACTTACTAAGCAAGTACTCTGTCATTGACCTATGTCCCCAAGTCCTGTCTTTGTTTTTTACTAGATGAATCCTGTCCCCCCAAATCCCACTCACAGACATCCTGACACACTCACTCAAGACTTTTGTCTTCTGAACACATCCGTGCCCTCCCCTTCCTAAACTACTGTTTCTTGTGAGAACCTGCTATGTGCCTAGGACTGGGGTATACATGTGACAAGGTCCTCGCCCTGCACTGTGGGACCCCTGGATCTGCTCGAAGAGTCTGTGCACACCACCCACTAATGCTTAAGTCTTATTTATCTGTGACCTACAGTAGTTTGAGAATTCAGTCTTCTTTTCCCTGATACCCATCCCAACAAATCACTCCCTGTTTAGCATTATTCTTAAAGCAATAATAAAGCCTCCTTGGAGTGCTCCATATCTACCTCTGCTTATTTATAAAGATAGACCTCCAGGGGGCAGTGAGGGGTGGGTTAGCCTGAAGGGTGCCTAAAGTAGACTCTGGTNTAAAGGGCTGGCCCATCCTGAGGGCCTTTCTTACTGTGACTGGAGAGAGCTCTCCCTAGAAATGGGCTGCATCCTGATTTCCTGTTAGAGCCCAGAAAACAGAATCAATGTCTATCCTAGGGCATTTCCTGGCCTCAGAGGAAAACATAAAGTGAACTTAAAGCCTTAAATGAAGAATGAAATTAGGACATAAGCTACATGGTTAAACCTTGAGGACATAGGCTACCAGAGGTATGCCAGCCGCCACAGGGCAACCGCTGTCAACTTCCACTCTGCCTGCAGGACAGAGTTGTGACATGAGGGGGTNCAGGTCTGAGGAACAGGCTGTGGAGTTTGCTTGGTAGGTAAGAGTCTCAAACCTAGGGGATTATTTAATGTGTGGAATTCCAAATGGAAAAATGAGGGGTCTCTGGAGATGGTGGTGGCTGCATAACAGCTTACTGCCACCAAACTGTGTACTTCAAAGTTACTAGAGCCAGGGGTATGGTTCAGTTGGCAGAGTGCTTGCCTAACTTTCACAGAGGCCTGAATTCAGCTCTCAGCACCACATACATGAGGTGTAGATCCGGACTTACCCTTACTATATGGCAGGTTCGAGGCCAGCCTGGGCTACATGAGACCCCGTGTCAAAAAGAGTAAGTTGACAAATAAAATAGGAATGTCCCACAGAATATCTTTCCTGCTCCTTTGCCTCTACTCAACATCAACATCAAGATGATATCCACCATCTTGACAGCTGCCATCTTGACAGCTGTTACCTGAATGATCAAAGTATAATTGGACAATGGGTGAGCATTTGTATCTTATGGCACTCTCCTTCTCGGTCCAACCCCAAAGGCCGTGAAGTCGGATCAGCAGATACGGTGCCTATGGTGATGTCATTCAGACCCCTGTCAGCAGAAAGCAGGACCAACAGCAGATGCATCATCTGAGGCTTCCCGTGCATCAAAGGGCAGCTGCTCCCTTCTCAGGGCCTCTAAGTGGCACAAAACCCACCATCAAAGGCTCATCCACCCTTGGTTCTAGGTCCAGCCTCAGAGTTCAAAGGGAATTTTTGTCCTTTTCATTTGCTGACATTTCACTTAGGAATTGGGTTTAGGGGAAGACCAGATCATACACCCCACCCCCCACATGTAGCCCCTCAGCATGTTCAGAGCAAACCAAGGCAGCTGAGTGGAAACAGAGAACTAAGGGCCTGTAATTAAAAGGCTGTGGTGTAAAGCAGCTGCCTGAAATTGGTACCTGGTGCTCAGACTAAAAATAGACCCTTTCCACAAACCAAGCAGGAGAATGCAGTTGGAAGACATCAAAAGGTGTGTGCCTTCTTATTCTCCATTCNGCTGAAAGAATGGACTGCATCGAGCCTGCTCCAGAATGGGGTTTTCTGTAAGGGACTGGCCTGGCATGCTGGGGGCATAGACGGCAGTGTGCCAAGGCTGAGGGACATCAATGGCTATGTGATCTGGACCTAGTCTGGGAGCTTCAGTCCTCCAGGATGTTACGGACACCAATGTCATACCTGGGTATGGATGTGGTGTGTGTGATTCAAATGTATCCCCTGTTGAATCCATTGGCAAGGGTTTGGTATGTCTGAACTGCCAAGTAAAACTAAGGTCCATGGAAGATCAGGATATGAGACAGATAAGTTTTAGCAGATGGGATAGAGAGGTGTTTAGGGACAAGCCCAGGACGTGTCACATGGTTGTCACTGGGAAGGGTACTTCTGCTCACTTGATAGTTTTGTCTCATGCTCCTGAGTTCCTCAGTGCGATGGTGAGCAGATAGGTCTCTAGAATCTGAAAAGAAGTAGGCTTTCACTTNGCTACCCTCTTGNTAGTGTAGTCATAGCAATAACAAGTGACATTATCAGAACCTTCTAGAATTAATTGTGCCTATCCTTTGCCAATCCCNGGACATATGAAGGGTTTAGATTGCTCAGGTTTTGTATCATACACATTGAGGTGCTACATTTGAGACCCTGCAAGCCCTTAAAGTTCTTGGATCATCCCAATTACCTTGGGGGAACATTAGATATGTATCATAGTTGAGAGCAGACAGGCAAGCTGTAAAAGCTGTCCATCTGCCCAGCTGGCTGAAGTTATACAAATCCAAGCANAAATCGTTTTCAGAGTCCTGCCAGGGAGCAGAAGGCCACAGGGAGTGGTGGTGAGGGCCCCAGGTGAACCACACTCAGAGAGTAAGGGCCACCACACCTTTGCTGTGGTGTCTTAGACAGTAGTGGAATAGGAGCGATTAAGGACAACACACCCACCACCCTTCACACCAAACGCCCCTCCGTGTTTGTTCAATGCGTAAATGAGTCCTTTTATTGTTGCATTTCAACAGGAATCTTCTCTTAAAGACAGCCCTTTCTTTAGCCTGTCAGCCATTCAATGGCATCTACTGTGACCCTAGTCCAAGGATCCCCAGGCATGCACCTCAAACTCACAGAGATAATGGGCTAGAGGGAAAGACAGGAAGAGCTGATAGCTTCTACACATAGCATGGGTTTTCAAAGCTAAACGATGATGATGGTGATGATGATGATGATGATGATGATGATGATGATGATGACAATAATGATGATGGTGATGATAATGATGATGATGGTGATGATGATGACAATGATGATGATGATGATGATGACAATGATGATGATGATGGTGATGATAATGGTAATGATGATGGTGATGACAATGATGATGATGATGGTGATGATGATGATGATGATGATGATGATGATGATGATGATGATAGGGGCTGGGGCAGTGGCTCTGTGGGTAAAGAATGAAGACTTCATTTGGATCTTATAGCTCCTTTGGATAAAGCCAGGC